>JAFFST010048386.1:96875-107391 GCA_022414735.1 Noturus placidus | reverse complement strand
GTGTGTGTATATATACAGTATATATATATATAATGTATATATGTGTGTGTCCCCCAAAATTTACAAAAATACTGTTCTAGTGTAGCATTGGTGCACGTTGTCCGGAAGTCTCTCCATTTCATGCTAAAAAACGTGTACATGACTGAATGCATTAGCCACTCTCCATGTCTAAGGCTACATTACAAGCCAGGGCTGACAAGCATGGATGTCTGATTGATCCAGTTTCTCATTTTAGGGCATAACAATCACTATGATGACAATTTGGTCTTTGAGATGCTATGACCTGAGATGTGTTTTGGAGGTGTTTAGAGTTTGTGAAGGCTGACAATGGCAAAATGGCCACTGGGATATGGGGCAGGTTAATGCATTTTGGTAAACATAACAGCCTTGGAGTGAATTTGAATATAGTCACTTTAGCAGGCCCAGACTTTTGGTGCTTTTGCTGCTAGATTTTCCCCTCAGTTTCCCCTCATGGCAACGCATGTGAAGTCAAGAGCCAAATATGTTGACAGAAGGAATGTGAAAGGTTATGATTGTTTTTTTTTTCTTGTTGCCTCTTTTGTTGTACATTGTTAATTTAGAGTTGTACCACAGCACTGTTTCTTTCTGAAATCGCATTGGTTAGAAGGTGTTGATTTATTTTCTATAACAGCAGTTGTTGCAGTAATGCTAGCGCTAATTCAAATTGCAGGTTTATGTTGATGCACTTATTTTAATATTATTTCTATAGTAATATACACTTCTATAATATAGACTTTCTATAGACTTGTATGGCATGTACGCCACATCATGTAGAATTAATAATAAACAGATTTCAAAACATGCAATATTGGATATGGTGACGCATACTGTAATCAGATGTTTAACATTTAAGGAAGTATCTTGGGTGGCCGCAGTGGAACAGTCTTCAAGATGGAGGATTTTGTCTTTGTTTCGCAGATGTTCTACAACATTAAATGTAACTTTGAACAGATAAAAATATTGAGGTGTTGTTAAGTATTAAATATAAAAAGCAAATTGGTGTGGTATAAGATGAATAAAACTTCATGCCATTTTCCCATAACAGCTCGCACAGCAATTTGTTATTGATTACTTTTTGCTCATTATTCATTTTGTGTACAATTCCTTTTTGTACTCATCTGTTCTACCCATCCATCCATCAGGCTCTCTCTCAGTCCGTGAGGTAGCTGAGCTGCTGGACCAGTCCACATTACAGACACTGAAGAAAGAGTGCGGAGGATTACAGACTCTGCTGAAAAACAACCATCAAGTGTTCAGAGGTATTTGGCCATTTTCCAAATATCCATTTAGCCTCTGCTGTTTGGTTATGATTGATTTCGTTAGACGTTTCTTTGACTCGTTCTGTAAAAGCGCAAATGTATAAAACCCGAGGCATTGTGGTGGGAAAAAATTAATTAATTGGATAAATGTTGAAGAATGATTCATTTAGATTCAAATAAAATAAAATAAATCAGTGCTGCTTATAGTGTATAATGTATCATTTCTGAAAGCTCTGTCCAAACTGATACAAACAAGTCGGCTCTAAAATCTGATGTTTGAGCAGACTAATACAGAACACTCAACTCATCCTTAAAATCATAAAAATAATTTGAAGGACTGTCTGGAAGACAATAAAATGGAATTCAGCGGATCAGTTATAGCATATCAAAAATGCCAGACAAATTTGATTTACCAAGAAATTGAATATCTATCAAAAGGTAACATTTACAGGAATATTTTCACAAAGGGGAATCTGCTGGCCTCGTTTATCTCTAATTACAGGCCAAAAGTATGGAAGCAACACTACCTTTGTTTAAAAAAAATTGTAATAAATAAAAAAACATGCAAATTGTATTTTTTAGGTGGTAACAGAAGTAAGGTGTGTAAGGACAAAATGTTTTCACAGTAGTATAATAAGTACTTGATTTGTCTTTGCTCAATTTCTGTTTATTGAAATCTCCTTCTTTAGAATGACATATCACATTTAAATGCTCCTGAAGGCGTAATTCACTGAATGATGTGTTAAATTACAGTGATTTTGTAATATAAATAGTTGAATCATTAACTAAAGTACTATTGAGACAGGATAAGATTTCCAGACATGTGTTAAGTAATGTTGCAAGAAGATAATCTGTAATGATTAACATTACAATTCACTAAATGCATGCTACATACACATTTTGATAGAAATTGATTGTTGTGACCTTTTATTTTATGGGTTGTTGATGAAAACCGTAACATGTCTGTAGTGCTAGGAACTAAATAACATACTTGAAACCATGAGAAGTATTGCTTCTTTGACAAGCCATTTTTAAACATTGCCTATATTTTATTGTTTGCCATTTTAAACCCAGCCAACACTAGGTTTCAATTTGGTTTTGGCAAGAGATGATAGAAAAGAGCAAATGCTTCCTCTTGTCTCTTATCTTTATAATCAAGAAAAAGCACAGTCTGTTTTCTCACAGGATATATATTTTTAATATTATTATTTTTTTTTTTCCTCTCTCTTTTGTACCCAAACAATTTAATATGGTTATTTTCTCAGTCTTGGGTAGTTTTTGTGTCGTTTTGTGTAACCTCACTGCTGGGTTAGTGGCTGGGTCATTTTCACTGACAGTTGAATCGATGCGCCACTCCCCCACCCTGACACATCGGCTCAGCTCCTTGGGTCAAATCAACTCAGTGCTGACCGTTTGAATTCGTCTCAGGTGGAGGTGGTGGTGTTCACACTGACACAGTTAGATTTATTTGGAGAAACAAGGTTCGTATCAATATTTTTATCCACAAAACCATAACGCTACACTAGAAAAAGCAAAGATGTGTGATAACAGTCCAGTTTACATGACATTAAATACACCACTCTCTATGCAGTGGTGGTTTGGCAGTTAAGGCTCTGGGTTACTGATCGGAAGGTTGGGGGTTCAAGCCCCAGCACTGCCAAGCTGCCACTGTTGGGCCCTTAACCCTCTGCTCCAGGGGAGCCGTATCATGGCTGACCCCATGGCTGACATGCTGGGGTATGTGAAGAAAAGAACTTCACTGTGCTGTAAAGTATATGTGATCAATAAAGACTCATTTATTCATTATCTTTGTTATCTTTGGCTTACTTGTTTGTAATGCCAACTGCATCATAAGTTGGTTACTAAAAGTCTCCTTTGATCAAAATCTGACATTTTCGTCTTAAATATATAACTTATTTGAGTCATTTACTAAAGTCTATATGTAAACACCACTTTAGCAGCTCTAGCAATACATTTCTGAATTCACCTTGTGTATAAATAAAGTAGATACCACGTTGGCATATTTGTTTATAATGTAGTATATTTGACATTTTCAAAGGGAAAAACTAAGCCTGAAAATATTAACCCATTTAGAAAACAAAATGAACCCAGCATTTTTGTGAAAATGAAACCATGCTTTGGATTGAAAAACCCATTTGCTGGGTTAAAATTTACAACCTAGCTTGATGGGTTAATTTAACCCAAAATGTGTTCTGTCCTATATTTACCCACCCGTTGGGATAAAAATAACCCAATTTGGGTCGTTTTTTAACACAGTGTTTTTTTTTTTATTTTATTTAAATAATAATTTTTTAGAGTGTAGATAGTCTTTTCTATATATCACTTGGGATTACTTCTGGTTGTTTTATATAAAGTAAAATACGGCATATTCTTTCCAGATGCATGCATGACGTGACTGATTCAAGCGGGACTAAAATCCCAGGGGGAAAAAACTTGTCTTTAAAACTGAATGTCTTTTAACATATGAGGGTGCATACATGGATGCAAACCATTTTAGACAAAAAAGCTTTTGTTAGCCTTGATATCTGTAACATTTCAAAAAGCTTTCACTTAATCATCCATTTTTAAAATTTTTTGTTTTTACATCTTCAGTGCTTGCTTAAGTATATTTGGCCTGTAATGTAGCTCTGTTTCAGTGTGAGCTCACACTGTGTTTTTCTCTTCTTCTCAGTGCAAGGTGGAAAGGTTCGCCTGCGTGACTGGCGCACTCAGGGCACTCGGACTGCCCCGAATCGTAAATCCCAAATCTCAGGAGCATTAAAAACTCGGCTCTGCTGGTTCCACACTCACCACCCCGATGGATGCCCACTGTCCAGCAAAGACTGTGTTTTTGCCCATGGAACTGATAACCTCCGACCCTCAACACGCTCCCTGAAAAAGCACAGTAGCTGAATATGATCAACGCACAGAACTTTTTTTTTTATATGTTTAAACATGTTTTTAACCTTTAGGTTAAATAAGAATTCAGAGCAATTTTAGGCTTTGGAAATTTGTTTTGTCTGTGTGTAAGTTATTGATACTGTCTTCGCTTTTTATTTTTTGCTGTTGTTTGTATAGCAACAGATCAAACTGAATTTCTTCTTTAAAAATAATAACATTTAAACACATGAACTCAGTAATAACCACAGAATAAAACTCTTGCTTTTCGAATGGATTTATCCCATTGGGACATAAACACCTTTGTGTATGTGCCTGGGATAGCATGTGCTAAATGTTAAAGGCATAAATAATTTGCCATGCGGTGTGGGGGGCAGGTCAATGTGTAGGTTATTTTCCCGCTTCTCAAATGTCACAGGACAGGATGTCTATGCTCTATACAATAAACTAAGGCTCCAGGGTTTATTATTGATAAAAAATCAATTTAATTTACTTTCATTTTAAAAGTAAAGGGACATATGAGAATAGCAATATTGCTCAAGTTGCTTCTTGAGAGTTAATTTAAAATGGGAAATCTTCCTAGAAATGTTATTAGGTTTCAGGAAGAACGTGGTTTTCACCATTCGCCTGAGTATTTCTTGCAATATGACCTACTTATTTCACCCCATGAAGATGAACCTTATTTCCTTTATTCAGTCTACTAAAGTAATGCTAATTACTTAATTATTCAGAATTGATAGAAGTTCATTCATGTAGTTTGGGTCATTGTATATGAATTTTTGGGGAGGAAAACCTGATCTGTAACAGAAACGTGGCTCGGTGACGCTCTCTGTCTCTCTCTCTCTACTTCTCTCTCTGCCTTTGCCCTAGTGAGAATAATAAGTCAAAAAGGCAGCCTGCTGTTTCTTCCTTCGTATGGAATAAGCTTGGCACAACTTTGAACAGGATCCTCTGGGACCATGCTAATGAAGGCACACAGTCCTGTAGCAGGCGGTAGATTCAAAAAGCATCACAGGTTCTTTTCATCTTGACTGGGTGCTTAATAAGTCTGCAGTGTTGGGGTGGGAAGTGTGGAGTAGCCCTGTAACCATCCTCTCTCTCTCTCTCTCTCTCTCTCTCAGTACACATGCTAAGTCACAGAGCAGGCCTTTCAGTGAGAAATACATTTGACTAATTGAGCCATTTTTGTAGCCAAAATACATGTGGTCTAAAGGAAAGCATGAAGTAACTGTGATGTGTGTGTGTGTATATATACACACACCTCACACCATAAGTCCCACTTGCTAACATTAATTTTCTGAGCTCTTGGTCTCTATAGTCATCAAACAATAGAGAATCATGAACTGTATAAAAAATAAATAAGACATAACTGCCCTTATTCTGACATTTCTCACAACAACAACAGATATGACCTCTGTTGCAATGGATCATGTAGTCTGTACTATATTAAAGGCAGAACACCTTTTCCTTGAAGAACTGCAGACATGTTTCCTCAAGCTTGAGGAATGACAGGAGGAGAAATGGCCTGCTGTGGCTGAATCTGGGCCAGTGGAAAGGATTTGGAATTAAAAATGAGCCTGCTTCTGCCTCCACTGAGTATTACACACTGATCTGAGGTCTATGTTCTCTCAGTGCATGTAGCAAAAGTAAGAAAGAAAGATGCTGTCCTGTCATTATCAAAAGGAATCTTAATCTCAATATATATGCCATCTCATCCAAGGTGCCATCACAGCTTAGTGCATATAGTGTGATTTAAGAACAGCACAGATTTATATCATGAAATGACAGGGAGGAAAAACATGAGGGAGTTAAAATTACAACACAGTGGAGAAGTTGAGATCATAACTGGCTGTGTGTGTGTGTGTGTGTGTGTGTGTGTGTGTGTGTGTGAAAGGAAGGAGAGGCGGGGAAATTGGTGTGGTCAGTCTGAGGTTATTGGCAGAGTCACTGAACTTGGTAAACATTGCTTTAGAGACATGTGGATTAATTGTTTGTGTCTGTTGAAAACATTTGAAATATTCAGAGGTCTTGTTTAGAATGTACAAGGTCATGTTCTTGTCTCTCTTTCTTTCTCTGGATAAAAAGAGACCATCTGAAACTAACAGATGTCTTCCATTAACATCCTTTCATCCTACGTTTTTTTCTCTTCTGCAAAGCAACTTGACACAGACACACACATGTGACACCTTCATACCCACATATGAACTCCGATGACATTTCTGAAACAGCTCAGATGAGCTGGCTGAGGTGCTAGATGTGAGTATATACACAGCATCATCAGTGTGACAGATAAGCACATCATGGGAGTCAGATGTAAACCATATACTTTCTTTGTAGCCTGTATGGTCTCAGACCAAGTGTGTGCTGCCAAAAGCTAGAGAATGGCCGTGGGCTTTGGCCAACCGAAAACCTTATGCTGCCTACACACATCTGTCGAGCTGTTACCTGAGAAAATGATAATACACAGTGACTAAGACCCGTTTCCCTCCCTATGACAGTACTGTCTGACACTGACTCTAGCTGACAGGTCTCTGCTCACTTCATCTGAGGTGGAACTTTTGTTTGAATTTCTCTCTGGCCTTTACCTGACACTGCATGCTCAGAATAGCAAGTACCTGTATTTCAATTCTGAGAGCATCATGACCAAAGATGACGGAATTCCCTTATATTAGTTAAGGTCATAATAGTAAATGTCATGCTGGCATACTGTAAATGTGAGGATGTAATATTCATGTGTGTTCATTTTACCTTTACACTAGTCCTCTTGTAAATATATCAGTTAGCAGTAAACAATATCACAGCTCATCTCATAACTGCATGCTACATCTACATTTATCTCTTCTCTTGAAAATAATATGTACTTTACAGTGCCTTGCATAAGTATTCACCCCTTGCACTTTTCCACATTTTGTAGTTCCACTTGGAACTAAAAATTGATTTATTTATTCGTTTGTTTTGTTTTATATGTCATGTTTTATAGTCCATAATACTGACACAGGAGAAAAATCAATATAGTTTGCAAAGTTTTTTACAAATGAAAAATGAGTTTCGACTGCTTACGTGTTCATCCCCTGTTATTGTGAAACTACTAAATTAGTTACCATCAGACATGATTAGTTTTATGGAGTCCATCTGTATGCAAGTAACATGTCGTGATCTCTATATAAATACACTATAAATAGAATGTACCTAAACAAACAGCATCATGAAGACCAATGAGCTATCAAAGCAACTCTACATTTTTTAAATACAAAGAATATGGCACAACAGCAACTCTGATTAGGAGGAGGCTATCCACCAAAAGAAGGCAGTAGTCAGAGAATCAACCAAGAGGGCATGTGTAACTCTGCAGGGAGTTGATCTGGAGAGATGCACAGCTCAGGTGGGAGACGTTTTTCATAGGGAAACTATAGAAGAGATTTTTCTGGCAAAGGTTGGGTATAAATACAATGCTGCGCATCACCTTTTGAAATCCAACCCCGCAGTGGTAGTGGTGGCATCATGTTGTTGCCTGGGAAACTGATGATGGCAAGATGGATGAAGCCAAACACAGGGTAAACCTGGAGAATCAGCTAGAGTTGTGTTAGAAGACCGGGCAAAATCCAAGTCTCAATCCGATTGAGAATCTGTTCGTAAGACTTCAAAAACTGCTGTTCAAAAACTAATCTCCAGCCAATTTAATTATAAGCATATTTTCCAAGAAAAATTAACAAAATTATTAAGAGCCAAATGTGCAATAGAAAGAGACAGACAAGGGTGGGGAGGGAGGTAAATACCTATACAATACTCTAAGTAAAATGCACGTGTGACAGATAATCAGTTGTCCCATAACCAGTTATTATAATTATATCCATACAAATCTTTGTGTTGTTTAAAAATAGATAAACTAAATTCATGTTGCTACTCTTTTTGTTGCTTTTAGTCTCAGCTTGTCTCCTCTGTTAAAAATGACAATCATCCAACTTTTCAATATAGTCTTATATACTTTTCTTGATGAATGTCATTGTTCAGGCAACAGACTACCGCAAATGGATCAACCCATCTTCCCACATGGATCTGGATGTTACTGCATACAGTATTAAATATGAAATATTTGTTAGGTGGAAAAGGTCATTCGTGCGGGTGGATGGAAAGGTTGGAAGTTGATATATGAGAAAGGAATTGTCTGCCTTATAAACTCAGCAAAAAAAGAAACATCCCTTTTTCAGGAGAATTTTAAAGATAATTTTGTAAAATTCAAATAAGCTTTACAGATCTTTATTGGAAAGGGTTTAAACAATATTTTTCATGCTTGTTCAATGAACCATAAACAATTATTGCATATGCACCTGTGGAACCGTTCTTAAGACACAAACAGTTTACAGGCAATTAAGGTCACAGTTACAATAATGTAGGACACTAAAGAGACATTTCTACTGACTCTGAAAAACAGCAGAAGAAAGATGTCTATGGTTCCTGCTCACCTGATTGAACATGCCATAGACCTGCTGCAGGGAGGCATGAGGACTACAGATGTGGCCAGAGCAATAAACTGCAATGTCTGTAATGAAAGACGCCTAAGACAGTGCTACAGGGAGACAGGAAGGACAGCTGATTGTACTTGCAGTGGAAAATGACATGTAACTAGGAGGAAGAGTGGAGTAATATCTCAGAGCAAGAACTGACCAATCTGGTGCAGTCCATGAGGATGAGATGCACGGAAGTATTTAAAGCAGCTGGTGAACACACCACATACTGACTGTTACTATTAATATCGACCCCCCTTTGTTCAGGAACTCATTATTCCATTTCTGATTGGCAAATGTCTGTGAAACTTGTTCAGTTTATGTCTCAGTTGTTTAATCTTTTTATGCTAATACAAACATTTACATGTTAATGTGCTGGAAATAAAAGCAGTTGAATGTGAGAGGACTTTTTTTCTGAGTATATTTATGTTTCAATGGGATAAGAAATGCTGAGCAACTTTGCCTCATTTGCAAATAACTAAGGGAACATCAAAGAAGAAATTACTTTTGCCTATTAAAACCAATATGTACAAACACACCCGTTCAACAGATGCCCAAAGGGACTCTTTATGTCCCTAGTGTGCATAAAAGAAGTTTATTTTTTAATACTTTTTTAGTGTTGCACATGTGCAAAACCTACCACTGAAGCATTATTTTGACCTCTTGAGTTAGCACATTAAAATGATGATTCACAATATTACACACCCTGTCCTCCATTTCTGCTGAAATGAGACATATAAAAGATACCACATTAATCATATATATATATATATATATTATATATATATATATATATATATATGAGATGGAAATATCTGTGACGTTATAGTCACTGTGTAATGCTTTGGAGACTATGTGCATTAAGAACGGTTAAGAACAGCCAAACATTCTCGCTATTATTTTTTCCTGTTAGAGTTGCTTTCAGGGGATGTTCACTTATTCCCTTGGTGGGGTTTTTAATAGAATCCAGGTAATGGAAAACAGTGACTAAGAGGAAAGTTAAGGACAGAAGGACTGCTGGATTTATACTCTTACCATGTGTCTTCTGCGCACATGATGTCTGTTGTGCTAAAGCAATAGTTAGTACAGCTATTTCAAGAACAATATTATTAACAATATATGCATACCAAAAGTCTGACAAAATTTTTTGATTAACTGAAGAGACAGGGGTGAGGGTCAGGATTATAAATAGCATGTAAATGTTTGCACAAAATGGTCTTAGTTTTTGTTTAATGTCCTTGAGTTGAGTACTGTTTTTCAAATTTAACTCCTCAGTATATTAATTAATTCATATATTCATTTATTCATCTTTGGTACGGGTTATAGTAGATCAGGACCCTATCCCTGGAACACTGGGTGCAAGGCAGACACACCCTGATTGGGTTGCCAGTCCATTTCAGGACACCATTCACACACTTATTTACACTTGGGGACAATTTAGCATAGCCACCTGCTGGTATGTTTCTGGGAGTTGAGAGGAAAGCGGAGAACCTAGAAGAAACCCACGCAAGGAGTATAAATACAGAGAATTTGCATGTACAGTAACCTGAGCTCAACTGGGGACCTTGGATCTATGAGGTGGCAATGATATCCACCGTGCCACCATGCTGCCTCTCCTCAATATAATTAAAATGTAAAGTAAAGAAAGTATAAACGTCACGTACAGTGCCTTGCGAAAGTATTCGGCCCCCTTGAACTGTTCGACCTTTTGCCACATATCAGGCCTCAAACATAAAGATATAAAACTGTAATTTTTTGTGAAGAATCAACAACAGGTGGGACAAAATCATGAAGTGGAATGAAATTTATTGGATATTTCAAACTTCAAATTTC
>JAFFST010048386.1:76833-95944 GCA_022414735.1 Noturus placidus | reverse complement strand
CGCTCTCCATCCAACCTCACTGAGCTCGAGCTGTTTTGCAAGGAGGAATGGGCAAAAATTTCAGTCTCTCGATGTGCAAATCTGATTGAGACATACCGCAAGCGACTTACAGCTGTAATCGCAGCAAAAGGTGGCGCTACAAAGTATTAACTTAAGGGGGCTGAAAAATTTTGCTCGCCCAATTTGTCAGTTTTTTATTTGTTGAAAAAGTTTGAAACATCCAATAAATGTCGTTCCACTTCATGATTGTGTCCCATTTGTTGTTGATTCTTCACAAAAAAAATTACAGTTTTATATCTTTATGTTTGAGGCCTGAAACGTGGCAAAAGGTCGAACAGTTCGAATACTTTCGCAAGGCACTGTATGTACACTATATTGGCAAAATTATGTGGAAACCTGACCATCACAAGAACGTATTATATAGTATGTGCTTTTTGAACATCCTATGCCAAAATCTAGAGTTGGTTCACCCTTTCCTGCTGTAAGAGCCTCCACTCTTCTAAGAAGGCTTTCCACTGGATTTTGGAGCATAGCTGTGGGGATTGATCCATCCAGCCACAAGCGCATTAGTGAGGTTTTGCGTTGATGTTGGACAAGGAGGCCTGGGGTGCAGTTAGCATTCCAGTTCATTCTAAAGGTGTCCATTGGGGTTGAGGTCAGGTCTTTGTGCAGGACACTCGAATTCGTACACACCAACATTGACAAACCATGTCTTCATGGAGCTCAAATTGTGCACAGTGGCATTGTCATGTTGAAACATGTTTGGGCCTCTTAGTTCCAGTGAAGGCAAATCTTAATATTGCTTCCAACTTTGTGGCAACTGTTTGGGGAAGAACTACATATTGGTGTAGTCTGGTGTCCACATACCTTTGCCCATATTGTGTAGATCACAAGTTTTCCCACTGATTGTATGCATGTTGAGGTAGGTATGTAAACTCTACTATCATTCATCTTGGAGTTTGTTGTATTGGTGTACATTCGACAAGTGTAGCGAAACTTAGTGCAGCTAATTTGCTAGAACAGCCAACTGCAACATAGGAAATTCTGTTTAGCTGTCCAAAAGTGCAGGTGTGGGGTACTATATTAGGGTATATGAACACTATTGACTAATAAGCTCGAACATGGTTTTTCATTGTCGAAAATCTAATCATCTGGAAACAGAAAAGGGTGTGCATGAATCACACTCATTAAGACAAATGCTAGAACTTAGAAAACACTTCCATTATCCATAAATCGTCATACAAACATTTCATCTTTACCTTTTCCTTGCTCTGTGTGTGGGCGACATTCACTCAAAATAGCACCTTCTATGAACCGATGAATCAACTGGGCACCTTACGCTTTAATTAAAGATTCACGAGAACCCAGTGCTGCTGCACAGTGGTTTTTGGAAAGCTTCACTTACTCTCCTGATTAGAGTTATGTAACACTGGTTAATACTGCATGCTCTGATTAAATAGTCATGAGAATGGAAGCAGTGCAGGAATAATGTTGCCCTGTCTGAAAACGTGAGGCATGGTGTCCTGATGATCTTTATAGATTTAAGTACTGTCTTTAAATAGCATCCCTACAAAAAAGCCTGAATACGTCTGTCACTATTCTTGACATTCTGCACAGCGGTTGTCAGATTTCACCTTATGACAAGGAAACCGACACCTTTAATCCACTGGAAAGAGATATTGTGCATTAAACTCTAGGTGATTCTCATAAGCAATAACTACTGAGATTTAGACCTCTGTAGATTTTCAATATGGAAACAGCAATGTCCTGATTATTTGGAGGCAGAATGTAGCCTACTATACAGAAAAAACCTGCATTCCAAGACCCAATCAGTAGTGATGATTAATTCTCGACACAATGCAACACACATCTGATATAGATATGAAACAAATGTTTGAGTATATGTGAGAACATATGAGCTAAATGTGATTCTTTACAATGACAATTGGTGATTGTTGTTTAGCAATTTTTAATATATGCTTTTTCAGTAATCAGGAAAAGCAAGAGTGAAAAGATGGACTAACAGTATGACTTGAATTAGAATAATGGAAGTCTAACAAAACAGATTAGAAATGAGCAATCGGTGAAGTATGCATCATTCATTATGGTTGTAGAATAAATATTTCTGCAATGTGAACCTCACTAAATTTTTATTTCTGGTCATGGCCCTGTATTTACTGTACAGGATACACATAAAAAAAATGCTGTGAAATCCAAGTGAGTTTGCATTAAGCTGAAATCAGCAGCATGAATAAGGGACAAACTCATCCGTGATGTACGAGGCTTGTTTTGCAGACCTTGAGTTAGACTATGGGATATGAGTCACATTGTTTTTATTATATAACATCCCTCCAGACCTAAGCATACAGGGCCACAGCCTCAGGAGCAACTGAGCCCCAGACGGTGATGGATGTTCTGAGTGCCATGGCTGTCACATTTCTGCACAGCGCTTCAGGACCAACATTTCCTGTAGGGACTGCATTCTGGATATAATATCTGCTCAGGAGTTTCCAAGAAGCTTGCCATATTACTGTTACTATATTTGTTTTCATGGTCCACTTTTGTCTTAAATTGACAATCAGCATTTTACATTAGAGAGAATCAATAAATATACTTATTCTTACAGTTTTTAACGCTATAAGACTAGGCTTAAGCTGCCAGTAGAAGAAAGTGTCCATCAGCAGGCTGTATAATTAACCAATATGACTTATACGTATGCTTATGAGGGGTTCTGTGATCATGCCTTCAATATTTCCAATTTACCTGGGAGATTTGCCAGCCTCCTACTTGTGTGTTCGTGTGTATGTGTGTGTGTGTGTGTGTGTGTGTGTGTGTGTGTGTGTGTGTGTGTGTGTGTGTGTGTGTCCAGGATTAACTGCAGTCTCTTACAGCACAGTCAGATAGATTACATAAGTTTTTCACATGTGATTATGTTAATAATATGCGATTAAAAAACTATAAACACTGTGTGTGTTTGTGTGTGAGTGCGTGCCTGTGAATGTGTGTGCATTACTCACCAGCTGGCATCAACCAGCTGGTTTTTGCTAGTGATAATAAATTCAGTATGTTCCCACATCTCACATGCTCTCTCTCTCTCTCTCTCTCTCTCTCTCTCTCTCTCACACACACACACACACACACACACACACACACACACTCTCTCTCTCTCTCTCTCTCTCTCTCTCACACACACACACACACACACACACACACACACACTCTCTCTCTCTCTCTCTCTCTCTCTCTCTCTGACTCTCATGTCTGCTGCCATATCTACCTTGTTGTACCATTTTAAGCAGCCTAAAATGGGAAACACTTTTTTATGACAAAGCATAGAATCAATGAGATAATGCAGCACGTTTATCAAGAGGTGTCTCAGTTCATGGCAGCACATGGACAATTTGATAAGTACACTAAAAGAATTGTTCAGTGTAATACTTACATCAGCACAATTAGCTTAAGAAAACAAAGGAACATACGGTATGTGTATCATTTCATTGTTCATTCTCTTTATACAACAGATGTCCTTTAGAAAAGCTTGTTATTTTCAGATCTAATAATACCACATGCTGTATAGAAGTTTGCAACTTTTTAATTTGATAAGTCTCTGTGTACATATTCATTAATCAAACCATGTCAAAGCCATGAAATTATATACCACATTTGCTAAAAAAAATAAAAACAGTTTTGTATACATATTGTGCATATCTTTTATTTTCTTTTTAGTTTAGCCACACAGGGGAGAAGAAAACTACAAAGGGCTGCTTAAATAACAGTGCTGCTCCTGACAAGCTGCCAATCTGGCAGAAAAAATAATAGCACATACTGAGCCATGACACTTGAACTGTGCTGGTGTCTTATCAATTATTTATCGCATATCAGCATTGCAAATATGACCGACTCTGATCAAACCGGCTTCATTGGAGATGAAACTCAAACTCTTCTATCCTGTACATCTAGGGATACGAATTAATTCCAGTCAAAAGCAGGATTGTTATTTAACATGTGAATGGAGCTGGAGTCAATGATATCAGGTTATATAAGTACTACAAATACAGCTAGGGTGTTAGAGCATTAATAAATAAAAAATGGAGTCTTTTCAAATGTGACCCCTTTGTTGTTATTGGTCCATGGGGGTCCATCCATTTTTCCCCAGCACTAACTGAAAAGGCTTTATTGATGTGATCTCATGGGCCTTCCATCCTACTCCCTGACCAGTCCTTTTGGCATCAGGATGAAAGAAGCACCCCCATGACTAAAGCAAAGGTTGACTTTGCCATGGCCATTGGACCCCTACAATGAACTAAACCATTAATTCTCTGGAGAACGTCTGAATGTACACTACTATAAAATTATGAGCAGCGTTCCTTAATATGCTCTTTATTATGTCACTAATGTGGAATAGTTGTTCATACATTTCCAGGTCCATATCATTCACAGGCTGTTCCAACTCATAATATTCACCAGGTATGTGCATTTTCTTTAAATATGGTTATACATGCTGTTATTGAAAGGCATGAAATCAAGTCAACAACAATCTAAAGGACTCTTCAATGAACACTTTGCACTTTCATTCCTTAATATTTTTACATGAGCCTGACACATACCAGATTGAAAATGATTGCTGTCTCCAAACAGTCACACATTTGGAAGGAACTGCAACCTTAGACCCAAAACAACATCTTTCCTATCATGTATACAGTCATTTGAAGTTGATTGCATAACTGTAGTTCAAGCTTGTGTGGGACTGCCTTTGGACAGGAATGTGCTGTTAACTTAAAAGGATGTGGGATGTGTGACTTTGAAAACTTAGATGCGAGACAAGAGCCATATCATAGACACACACACACACACGCACACACACACACGCACACACACACACACACACACACACACAGAGGAAATTGCCTTATTTGGTAACTGTCATTTGTTTCAATTGGCTGTCCCACAAGGATGGGCAGGTGAACACTTCCACTAGCAAAGGTGACACAAGGGAACATTGAATTTTGGGCTTCAGTGCTATCTGAGAAGTTATTTTAATCCTCTGCCATTTCACCGAAGGACAATACCTCACAAGATTCAGCGTTTCCATGGTGACATGACTCACAATAACTCTTTGATCGTACCTGCGCCAGCTGGGAGATGTCTCACGGCAGCCATTTCACGCTGTTTGTTTGCCAAACAGCGCTCTGTTTAGTGGCTCCAGTGCTTCACAAATAACACCTCCCGCATAACTTGCCATGAAACACAGAAGGGAACAAAAAGGCTATTGTGTGCCTTTAACACTCTTAATATAACTCTTCAAGAGTAGAAATTGACTTTAATTACTGTGTGAAGATGGAGCACGAAGATATGATTATTATCAAGCTGTGGTGTCAAGGACTGTTTTGAAAAAGGAAAAATTGTCTTTTGCCCTGTTCGTGACATGTTCCCCGCTGCATGTCTACCAGTGATTATGAGGGCTGGTGTATCAATAATGTGCTCCTGCATGTAAATACACACACACACACACACACACACACACACACACACACACACACACACACACACACACACACACAGATAATTGCCCACACCTACACAGGGTTTCTATCTTGTTGTATGAGCGATTTATTTGCTCCCTCAAACAACTACACTTACTTCAGGCAGGTCATTGTAGGGCACTGAGTTTTCAGACAGCTGTGCTGCTTTGCACATGAATACAGACCTACACACAGTATATCACACAGGTGCTGGAACACCTGCTGCACTGTATATTATATAACTGTGTTTGGATATTATTTTTATTTAAATTATGGGACTGCTTAACTGTAACAAACACTGAACTGAACTTAAGTAATGTTAACAAAATAATAATAATAATAATAATAATAATTATTATTATTATTATTATTATTATTATTATTATTATTATTATTTTGTTAACATTACTTAAATTATTATTCTTATTATTATTATTATTGTAATAATAATAATAATTATTATTATTATTGTTATTAATATTCTTATTATTATTAGTTTTATTTATATAGCACCTTTCCATAGCTCAAGGGCACTTTACAATCAGGAACAAACAACAATTGTATATACAGACAAACAAACAAAAGAAAAAATTCCAGAAAGTCAGGCATCAGATGTTGAGAGGTAGTATTGGGAAAACAGAAAGGATTTTAACTGAGAATTAAACAAAGAAATTGAGGATACTTTCCAGGGATTTTATGGGAGTGAGTTCCATAACTTGGTGGCAGCTACGCTGAAGTGGAGAGACTTTAGGGACACAGAGGAATTAAGGGACACAGAGAATTCCTAGGTTTGATTATTGAAAGTAGAAAGGCAACCAGTTTAAACCAGCCAAAGTGGGAGTAATATGTTCAAAGCATTTTGTATGCGTAATAACAAATGCTGCAGAGTGTTAAATGTATTGTAATTTGATAATCAACTTAGATGGGAGGGCAAAAAACAGACAATTGCAGTAATCAAGTCATGATGTTATGAAGGCCTGAACCAGTGACATCCTTCATGCTAAGAATGGGACGCAGTCTGGCAATCTGTCTGAGCTGAAAAAAGGCAGTTTCAAAAGTCAGTGATTGGTCAAATGTAATACCAAGATTTTCACTTTTTTCAGAGGGTTTTGTGAGGAAGCCATCAATATCCAGGGATATTTCAACATTTTGTCTGTGAGCTTGTTAGCCAAAATTCATTATCTCAGTTTTTTGAGAAAGGTATTGTTGCGTTAAATGATGTTTGTTTAAAATGGTATTAAATATTGATGAAGTCACCATATGTAAATGTTGAAATCCACCAGTCATCTTTACTGCACAGTAACCCAAGCTTAGCAGGGATGCTGGAGTTGTAAGACAGCAATGCTACCCAGTGTGACACTGTGCTGCTCTAGCATTATTTATATGCATATTAATTACTTTTTTTGACATTATTTATAGTTAATTATTGCTGAAGTTTGTGGAATTACAAAAGAACATTAAACATTAGGTTTATGCACAATAGATAAATGGTTATGTCACTCTGTCAAGATCCCAATTTCAACTAGCACTGTTGCAGAAGAAAATGATCTGTTACAAATATAATACAAATATAATACTGAAAAATTGATTTGCCATCTTGACTCATAAAATTCTTCACATGGCAGTAACATGAGAAAATATGATACAGCAAAATTTATCTTAAGTAGATAAATCTGGCATAGAATTCAGATCATGCCTGGACTGAAACTTCATTAAACTGAAACTGGCACGTTCATTAAAATAATTCAAAAAAATAAGATCTTTGGCCATTCTATGAAGATAATTCATCTTATGAACGCTCACCTTATGTACTTTAAATATCATGTAGTTACATTTATGATGCATTTCCTTTATTGGAAAGACCCTAAAATGAACTTCACATTTCTAACTAGCAAAATATGACACATACCAGTACAACCCTGTAGTGTCACTAAAACACCCAGTACATAAAAATTTCAAATCTTGGCCACTTGGCCACATTAGTCAATTTAACAACTGTATTTGAGGAAGAAAACATTACTGGAATGCAAATTAGGCCTATGTCCACTACATAATAGCCAATGCAATTGTCCACCACAGGGTGCAGGTGAATTTAGAGTCTTCTTTTCATGCACTGTGTATAATCAGATTCGCTCTGCTTAATTAAGCAGGAAACCAGGTTGTGAAAGATATGGCATGTACGTCATAAGTGCTCTTGAAGATTGCAAAATGAAATCAGAAATAACACAATCCACCCATTACAAGCCACGTTACATACATAACATAAATATTCATGTCCATTAGCCACAACAATTGTGGATCATACTGAAATAATCAGGGGCATAATGCAGCAAGTAACATCTCCCACAGACATACAAACATCATGTACAGTCATATGAAAAAATAAGTATTTTGGAAATTTTGCTTTTTTATTTTAGAAATTGTTGGCTTTATTAATTGAATTATTATTATTATTATAAACATTATAAACATTATAAACAAGCAAACATTTGATCATCTTTGAAACAGTGCCTATTAATAAAGTTAATATACCGGTACTTAAAAAAAAACACACACACACACACACACAAACAAAAATAACTTTTTCAATCACGTATTCAAAATGGGATTCAAATCTGTGCTGTGACTAGGCCATTCCGTAACTATCACCATGGGGAGACACATGCACACACACACACACACACACACACACACACACACACACATATATATATATATATGTGTATATATATATATATATAAGAAATGATAAGTCTATAATTTTAATGGTAGGTTTATTTGAACAGTGAGAGACAGAATAACAACAAAAAAATCCAGAAACCCGCATGTCAAAAATTTTATAAATCGATTTGCAGTTTAATGAGGGAAATAAGTATTTGACCCATCTGCAAAACATGACTTAGTACTTGGTAATGACTTAGTAATTACTTGTTATTTGCAATGCCCTGGCTGAGCTAAGGAGGTTCTCACCCAAGATTTGACGGTACATGGCCCCGTCCATCGTCCCTTTGATGCGGTGAAGTTGTCCTGTCTCCTTAGTAGAAAAACACCCCAAAAACATAATGGTTCCACCTCCATCTTTTATGGTGGGGATGGTGTTCTTGGGGTCATAGGCAGCGTTCCTCCTCCTCCAAACACTGCGAGTTGAGATGATGCCAAAGAGCTCTTTATTGGTCTCATCTGACCTTTCACCCAGTTGCCCTCTGAATCATTCAGATGTTCATTGGCAAACTTCAGACGGGCATGTATATGTGTTATCTTGAGTAGGGTTGCTGCTGGATTTCAGTCCTTTACGGCGTAGTGTGTTACCAATTGTTTTCTTGGTGACTATGGTCCCAGCTGCCTTGAGATCATTGACAAGATACTCCCGTGTATTTCTGGGCTGATTCCTCACTGTTCTCATGATCATTGCAACTCCACGAGGTGAGATCTTGCATGGAGCCCCACGACGAGGGAGATTGACAGTTCTTTTGTGTTTCTTCCATTTGCGAATAATCGTACCAACCATTGTCACCTTCTCACCAAGCTGCTTAGCAATGGTCTTGTAGCCCATTCTAGCCTTGTGTAGGTCTACAATCTTGTCCCTGACATCCTTGGAGAGCTCTTTGGTCTTGGCCATGGTGGAGAGTTTGGAATCTGATTGATTGATTGATTGCGTCTGTGGACAGGTGTCTTTAATACAGGTAACAAACTGAGATTAGGAGCACTCCTTTTAAGAGTGTGCTCCTAATCTCATCTCATTACCTGCATAAAAGACACCTGGGAGCCAGAAATCTTTCTGATTGAGAGGGGGTTATATACTTATTTCGTCTCATTAAAATGCAAATTAATTTATAACATTTTTTACATGTGTTTTTCTGGATTTTTTTGTTGTTATTCTGTCTCTCACAGGTCAAATAAACCTACCATTAAAATTATAGACTGATAATTTCTTTGTCAGTGGGCAAACGTACAAAATCAGCAGGGGATCAAATACTTTTTTCCCCGACTGTACATGATTAATGTGTACAGGTGACGTGTATTTACATTCACCGCCTTTTCTTCCTCATGCTGTTAGATGTTAGATACAAGACACAGAGGCTAAATAAACACTGGGTAAAAAACAATGACTGTGTAAATATAGGACAGAACACATTTTGGGTTAAATTAACCCATCAAGCTTGGTTATTAATTTTAACCCAGCAAATGGGTAGTTTTTTTGACCCAATCATTGTGTTAGTACATTTAACACATGCTGTGTGTTAAACATTTTCACACAAATATGTTTTAAATAATAGCACAAAAATAACACAGATGTGTTTATACTTTTTCTCTACAATTATCCTAAAATGCAATTTGTTTGTATGCTAAAATTCAACTGAAATGCTCACAAAGTAAACACATAATTGCGTGCAATTCAGGTGGCATTTATTAAAATCATTTTTATTTGACTGATGTAAGAATTGGAGTTGATGCATCTTCTTACTTCTCATTTCATCTGGGAAGACAAGAGTACTGCTCTCTTCGAACTGAAAAGCTGTAAAAGATCAAAATGAGTATTGGTTAGTGGTTAGCTACAAAATATGAATAAATGACTTTGGGCTTTAAATGAAAAATTGCGTTACAGAATCCCAAATTGTGTAATTTTGGAACTGTGAGCTCGTCTCTCCTAATGAATGAAATGGTGCTGTAGACTCACCAGGAAAATCTAGCTGACTTGTGAATATTTATTTTCCAGCCTTTAGCACCTCAGCACCAATTATTTTGCACAATCTAATTAATTTAACCATCATTACAGAGATAGTGGAAAGCATTACAGCCTACTGTAACCGCATCCTCTGTTTTTTGTCACGGTAAACTTGTGAAGAATTTTTGGCTTCGACATTACTGAGCTAGCTAAGTTCTGGTAGTCACTGACTGTCTACACCTGTTACCCAGCATTAACATTCACAGAATAAGCATGGCCCTAACCCATTCTCCTAATGCTAATTACTACAGCTTGCCTTGTCCAAAACACTTGCTAAATGTAAGTAATATTAACCCACTCTCTGTATTACACCATGGTGAATAGCTGTAATGTTATATTATTGTTTGTTATTGTTAACTTTCAAAAAGATGTTGGGAATGTCTAACATTACCTAGAGCTGTATGCTAAAGATGTATGTTATGAACTCAAGTGAGCTTCTAGGTTAGCATCACTCATCCTGACTGTGGCTGGTGACAGCATCCAGCTAGCTAACCCTAACCCAGAGCCTCTGAGTTAGAATAATCTCAGTCCCTATTTCACAGCCACATAAACACATGACACTAGCAGTGTAACGCCAACACTGAGGAAGCAGTACATGATATTCACTTTTGAAGCCTTTGTTATAGGTAAAGTTATTAAAGTTGAATTATCACTTGCTGAGTTTCTGTTTTACAACGAATACATTTTTGAGTGCTCCCTGCACAAATATCACAAACTCAGCCAGGCATTTTCAGCAGCATTAATGCTAAAAAGTGATGAACGCTACCTTACCTGTTATCATTTGGTTTCCTCGCCTCAAAAACCACTACCTCCACCTGAGAAAAATTCAAACAGTCCGCGCTAAGTTGATTTGACCCAAGGAGCTGGGCTGATCCGTCGGAGTGGGGAAGGGTGTATTGATTCAACTGTCAGTGAAATTGACCCAGCCATTAAAGCAGCGGTTGGATAACACAAAACTACCCAAGACTGAGAAAATAAGCCAATTAAATAACCCAAAAGGCTTTACCCAACGTTTGGGTAGAAAAAAAATAACCGAACAATTTTTAAAGTGTAGAAGAAGACTCCCCATTGTAGTTCTATATATAGCACACTGGACTATTGGACAGCTGTAGCAGACTAGGACCCATTGTCTAGCTCATTTTATATTCTGTATGTGAGACTGTGGTCTCTCACTTTCCATAGTATCCTATTGACTCACAGCTGAAACTGCTAAATGAGGTGTTATAATTGATAATTGAATAATAACTGTGTGTCTGCTCTAATGTGTGCTAAAAATAAGTTCCTAGTTTTACTGTCATTACTAAATTGTTCATAGTAACTGATTAGTAAACCTGAAGTTTATGTGTGTAAATGTCATTTAGGCTGAATTTTTCTGTTATCTCTGATATTGGAACTGGCCGTTATCTTTCTTTTAGATAATGAAAATGCATATAACAGGATCAATGCATATACCAGGATCAATCCAATTACACATTAATGATAACCTAGGCTACTTCTTAATTATTAAAAGGTGTATTTGTATTGTACTATGAAACGTACATTTTGCATAGTGCTATAAGTTTACCAGGCTAATATCGCCTGTAAATCCCCTCACTTTGTTGTAATGGTGATCACAGTAAACACTTGCAGGACTAATAGGCCTGTTGCTCTGTGGCCCCCCACGGTGGGTTTGGTGTGTGCGCATAACCTGAGCACAAGGCGCTCAAGCACAAGGTGCTGAGAGAGCCACAGAAAGGAGAAGAGTACGCAAGTCTTGAGGGGACGTACTTAATGCAGCACCAAATCATGGCGAATCTGTTATAATTGTAGTCTATCAGAAATGCATTGAGATTTACGCGTGACTTTTAGGAGCTTTGGGAATTAAAACGACACTCACGCGCGCTTGCGGTTCAGAACGCTGGACAGCGCACTCGTTCGTTCCACTTTTTCTGGAGTTTATATATGTCTTTTTTATAAGAAGACTAAGACGGGCAAATTCATGAGGAATCATGGACGTTCCGACGCGTTTCCGATCACCGGGCTTGGGCGCACCTCAATGAGACTTCTGAAGTGAGACATGGACTTGGCGGAGATCCTGCTCGCACTTTTCATCGTCGTGGTCGCGACGGTCTCCTTGTTGTCCAACTTGCTGGTCTTGCTATGTTTCGCGCACAGCAGCGAGATACGCAGGCAGGTGCCGGGCATTTTCACGACGAATTTGTCCTTTTGCAACTTGCTCATCACCGTGCTGAACATGCCGTCCACGCTGGTGGGGATCGTAAAGGACCAGCAGCCTTTCGGGGACTGCCTGTGCCGCGCGGTCAGCTTCCTGGACACGTTCCTGACGGCCAACGCGATGCTGAGCATGGCTGCGCTCAGCATCGACCGCTGGATCGCCGTGGTCTTCCCACTGAGCTACTCGAGCAAGATGCGGTGCCGGGACGCGCTGCTGATGGTCTGTTACGCGTGGCTCCACTCGCTCGCCTTCTCCGTGGTGGCGCTGCTGCGCTCCTGGCTCGACTACAGCCGCGCGTACGCGTCCTGCACCTTGCGCCTGAACGCCGAGAGCTCCCGCACCGACTTCGCCGCCTTCACCGTGGCCTTCCACGGCGCCAGCTTTATGCTCTCGCTGCTCGTGTTGTGCGTGACTTACTTAAAAGTGCTCAAAGTCGCACGCTTTCATTGCAAAAGAATCGACATTATAACCATGCAGACGCTCTTCTTGCTTGTTGATATACACCCAAGGTATTCCTGTCGCTTCTTCATATAGCTTCTTGTTTGCCATTCTTGTCGAGATCTCAAGTTGCATTCTGTTTCTTTTGCAGTGTTAAACAACGTTGTTTGGCCGAGCAAAAGAGGAGGAAACAGCGCGCGACCAAGAAAATCAGTATATTTATTGGATCATTTATTATATGTTTCGCCCCATATGTCATAACCAGGTAGGTGCTATTCGAATTACAATAAAGTGTAGACTTTGTCAGATGTTCAGTTCATTACTAGTGTTGTGATGTTTTGAAACCACGTTAATTACTCAGAACAGGGTTCTATTAATAAGTTTTACTGCTGAGAATCGATTAAGGTGCATTTTAATGGCGTCATTTAATTGAGCCTTGTGGTGACGTGAACACGCACCATAAAAATCCGCGCTTCTAAGAATAGCCTTTGTGCACCAGAGGTGATAAGAAAAGATCCTATTAATAGTGTCTGTTTCTCGGGGGATTTGCACTTGATGATGCCTTTAAAACGCTCAAAGCATCTTTGAATTTTTCTCCTAGTCCCTTCTCTCTATTTCTACCCTATGTTTCTGTAATTCTTGCTACGTTTTATTCTCACAAGGCCAAATCTTCAAATCACAAGAATAAAAATATCATCCAATGGATAGAGAAATATAGAAACAAACACATAGGTCTTGGGATGTTTCTCTGCATATATGATAATCTTCTAATGAAAAAGGTCTAATATTAGATTAGTCCCGTAAACTTTCAATTAATTACTTACTTATTCACCTTAACTCCTAATATTTAGCAAACTACTCTACATTATGTACTAAAAGTTTATCAGTACAATAGAGATGGGTCTTGTAAATCTAGTCCTGGCAACAGGTTCTAAGAATCTAATTGGTTAACATTCCGTTTTGTCTCCTATTTACCCCTGACTGTTATTGAGTTGTTAATTGTTTATGCTCTCTGCTTTCTAGGCTGACAGAGCTTCTTCCCTTTGTGGATATCAACCGATACTGGGGCATCATCAGCAAGTGCTTAACATACAGCAAAGCAGCATCAGATCCTTTTGCGTATTCCCTCTTGCGCCAACAGTACAAGAAAGTATTAGTAACAGTGTCCAATCGCCTATTGAAACGTGACTTATACCCTTCCTCTGGACACAACAGCTCACTGGATACTGAAAATGATTACTGTCTCCAAAGAATCAGATAGTGGCATTTTCTTTACAGAGAAAAATCCTAATGCTTTGATGTCAAAGTAAATAGGGAGAGAGATAAAGAGTGGGAACGTGAGAAATAGAGAGAGAGAGAGAGAGAGAGAGAGAGAGAGAGAGAGAGAGAGAGAGCGAGCGTGTTGTAATGGTTATCACTTGGATATAGCTGGAGATGCTGACTGTTTGATGCTCACGTAGATATATGCACCAGACAGCAGTGATAAATATGGACAAAGGCAATAAGTGATTAATAGGCCATGTGCTCTGTTCACCACACACACACACACACACACACACACACACACACACACACTAACATCAAAGACATCAGAACATGGTAATTGAACCTTAGCAGACACACCATCATCTGCAATGTCTGCGTTTTCCAAGGTTTTTTTCCCCAAGATTATCAAACATAATTCACTGGTAAGTGTCATATGAAATGATTTGCCCTGTACTATGTGCCATGCACACGCACGCTTAGTATGTTGATGGAATTGGTGAACCTCTCATAATGGATGAAATGTGGTATAAACTTTAGTTGTTTCTACTGTTAAGATGCCTGGTCATTTATATATTATGAAAATGGCTCTGTCTTAATCTAGTGTGAATTCATTATTAATTCACTCATTTATAAACCCAGATCAGTCACTGGAAAATACTGCACTTTGTTCTTATAAATTATTTGCGATTAGTTACCAATCAGCCAAAGTTGAATATTACACTGTCGTACCTAGAACAGGTTATACCTGAATGTGTTAGATTCTTTTGTACAGCAGCATATTATGTACACTACATTGTGTTTTTACAGTTAAACATAGTGTACATACTTTGCAACAGTATAAAGTAATTTATAATGTAAATTAAATTGTTTTGTTCAGTAAGACAAGTGTGTGGTATTGGGAGTTATGAACTAATGAAATGATAATGAAGTGCTTTATACAGCCATATTTGTGCCAGTTTTGTTATACATGTACTGTTTTGTGAAGATGGTGAACAAATGAGAATATACACAAAGATAAATTAAGCTATGTAGTATTTTAATAAATGCATGCCTCCAATAAAAAACGAAAATTACAGTCACAGTTGCCAACATCCCTTCAACAGCAAATAAATAAATAAATACTTCTGTGCCAGCTCCCTAATACAGTCTATTCGCCTATTAATGTAAAACAAATAAAATAAATCAATTTAAAAAATAAATTCATAACAACAAATACGAACACTGCCTTGTTCACACTTAGTGGCTAACATTCCACAATAATGTCGAGACGCAAATGAACAGAGATGATGACTAATACAGAGAGACTCTCAGGTTAATGGGCAAAGCAAGAAAGCCCAATGATATTTCATATTAAATTCTATTTTTGTCCCAACTTAGAGAAATATCTTTCTCAGTAACTGCAATGGCTAGAGAAGGTTATTAGAACTGACTGTTCTGGGTCTGACATTTAACATTATAGTTTTCACTTGAAGGGATTTGAAGACTCATTCTCATTCTCATTTAAGGGTTAACCACCAAAACAAAAGTGTTGGAATAATTGCTGGTATGGACACACTTATTGTATGCCTGAGGATTTGCCACATACCAGATAGCACATACCACTGTGTTCAGAATCTTTTTGCCTGGTACTGTTATTCTAGCAACACTGCTGCCATGGATCATCAAACTGTGACTAACCCTAAGAAGCCATTCAGAATGGAAAATCATTTTGTCAAACTATCCATACAAAAACATACTTTAAAAATGGTTCAGTGGAATTCTTTTTAAATACACACACATTTGGACTTGAATTAGTCAATCACTCAAGACCTCTGTTGCTTTAATTATATCCTGACACAGACATATTAACAAGTAATGGAAATTTATGACCTCATATTAGCAACATACAAATATGTACTACATCAGTATTTTTACATAATCCCAAATGTGGTATCTGGCACTATGACACACTATTATACACTCCTCATGGGTTATTTAAGGGTTAACCACCAAAACAAAAGTGTTTTATTTGGAATAATTGCTGGTATGGACACACCTTTGTCAGGTTCTACACAGAACCATTAAGGAAACTTTTCAGGATGATATATTTTCTAAGAGATTAGGTGATTATTGAAGGGTAGTTTCAACCATTTTGGATATTGTATAATTTTTTTTGTCAATTTTAATGAATATGTACAACAGCTGCAGCTATTTCTTTCATGCAGAATTCATGATAATCAGGGGTCTCTTGTTAGCTACGATAGTCTTGTTTCTTCTTAAGGCAAAAGACTTTCAACAGTCTTTATTGGCATTTGAGTTCAATGGGAAACCTGTGAAAATCTGATTAAGGTCGTGGTATAAAAAACCAAAACACAACAAATCAAAATAACCATTATATTTTGTTTATGGTTCAGGCTATGGGGAAAATATCTCTTGTCCCCCTAGATTTATATGGGACATAATGAACACATAGTGATTCAAAGCTGGAGTTAGGCTTCAGCATAAGTGAGCACGGGGACATGTTCATACTTAACATTTTGTTCCTTTTATGACCGTTTACTGTTTTATAGGCTACAGTATAGCATTTCTTCACTTTAGTGTAAAAAATTCACTTTTGTTCATGCGTAGCATATGCATAACAGCTACTTTAAGAGCAGCACAAATGAGGGTTCAGCATGTGCAGCCTAGTTAATTTTCCAAGGTCATAATGTTCATGAATTACAAGTGTGGATGAAAGATGGATTGTAATCTAATGGATGTTGTTGTTCATATAAATGTGTCTTTGGTGTTTAAAGTTAAAAGGTAATAAAGTTACTAGGGTCCTGGTAAAATAAGTCTTGACTGCATAGAACCTTCGGAAAAGTTTAAGTTAATGTGTGCTAACAGAACATTGAACTGGGGAAAATAGGACACAGGAATGATCCCAGGCTGTGCTACTAACTTGTTAGCTGCCTTAATTTCACATCATTAAAAGTCATTAAAGTATTCAAACAGTTATCATTGTTTAATCTTAATGGCAAGCATTTAAAGTCTCTCTTTACATGGGATCACTGTGAGAAAATATTCCACTGCATATTTTAAGCTTCATTTCTAAACAGAACAGCAACGAGAGTTTGTTTTCATCTTGTATTGCGGTTTTGATGTCTTTCTGAAGCACCTTCATACATAAACACGCCATAAACCCACCTCATTTGAGGTTTCACCAAACGTCGTTCCAGTGTTCAGCTGTTTCGTCTGGAAAAAGAAAATACACAGGCAGCACAATGCCTCTAAATCTCAGCAAGGCATCTCAGAAAGAAGACAGCAAAAGCAGCGACACATGTTTTTTCTCTTGATTTATTCTCCTTGTGTAATCTGAGAGCCTTGTAGCTACAGCTTGAGTGGAGACATCCAGAGCACTGAGGCTGGAAACAGTGAGAGCTTCGGGCTGAAACAGTTTACACTTTACTTACTTTATGGATATAAAACTGGACAAAATGGCAAGTTTATTGACGTTTCTTTTCCTCTGCATTTTGGGAAGAGTTATCTGGGGTTTTCCACAGCGTTGTAAACCTGGCAGCTATTTTCAAGGTTGGTCAACTGTGTAATTAATGTTAAAAATGTATGGCTATTACATAATTTAAATAGAGACATTAGTTACACACTGTTTAGAATTTCAAAAAGCTTCAGGAGTTTGTATTTGGAGTCAAGCAGAATTTATAGTAATGAAACTTGGCAGTCTACTTGGTGTACATAGACAGGCTGTGTGAATCTGTTTTAAAGTTAATGGCTGGATTCCAACTGGCCCCAAACTCCCTGTATATGTGCACTGCATTAGATATAAAATGCACCACATGTTACACATGGAGGCATTTGGAAATCAGGCATTAATCAAATTTTCCATAGTTTACGCCATCTAGCGTTTTACACTCTATAATTCTGATTTAAAATAAATATTTTCTCCCACACAGGACAGTGCAGAACTCCCCCTGAGGAAAAACGTGAGTTCACAGAGTTGTGTGTGTTTGTGTATGTGGGTGTGTTTTCCTTACGGAATACTCACACATGTTTCGCATGTGGTTATGATAACTGTATGTGATCACATGTGAAATCAAAGTATATTTCAACACCTGCAATGGCACATGTGAACACATGTGACGTGCGAATAATATAATCACATGAAAAATGTGAAATAAATGAATTATTTGTGAAAACTACATTAATTAAAAAATACACATTCGCTTTTGAAGCGTCCACATGTGAACATTTTCACATTTCTGAATCATGTGATTATTCACATGTGAAGCTCAGGTGACTTTTTTGTAACAGGTGTACAATAGTCATAGATGTAGTACAAGTAAGTAAGAGCAAAAGAAAGTAAGCCAAGGAGACTGATGCTGCTAGCTGAATAAACTGACATTAATAATGACAGATTCAGGTGGTATAAAGTCTCACCATGTATTTGCATATGTCACAATATCATGATTTTGCTTTATTAAAAAAAAAACCGATAACTGATATTTTTAGAAAGCATTTGGATTATTTCCTACTGTGGGCTACTCTATATAACATAACACACTACCAACATTTACGAAGCATAAATGTAATAAACATGTATGCACAAATGAAGCATAAACATAAATGTATTTACTAGATACAGTAGTGCTTGAAAGGTTTTGAACCCTTTCGAATTCACTATTTATCTGCATATATATGACCTAAAGCATCATCAGATTTTCACACAAGTCCTAAAAATAGAGAAAGTGAACCCAATTAAACAAGTAAGACAAAAATATTATACTTGCTCATTTACAGTGCCTTGCGAAAGTATTCGGCCCCCTTGAACTGTTCGACCTTTTGCCACGTTTCAGGCCTCAAACATAAAGATATAAAACTGTAATTTTTTGTGAAGAATCAACAACAGGTGGGACACAATCATGAAGTGGAATGGAATTTATTGGATATTTCAAACTTTTTCAACAAATA
>JAFFST010048386.1:57510-69215 GCA_022414735.1 Noturus placidus | reverse complement strand
CCCCCCTGTTGGCAGACCTGGCCCCCTGGGTAGAATGTCCCGAGCAGAACGTCGAGCACCGGCGTCCTCGGCGGAACAGAGAGGCTGAGTGACGGAGTCGTCGGTGGAACAGAGAGGCTGAGCGCTGGCGTCCTTGGCGGAACAGAGAGGCTGAGCAATGGCGTCCTCGGCGGAACAGAGAGGCTGAGCGATGGCATCCTCGGCGGAACAGAGAGGCTGAGCGACGGCGTCCTCGGCGGAACAGAGAGGCTGAGCGACGGCGTCCTTGGCGGAATAGAGAGGCTGAGCGAAGTCCACGTCCGAACGCGAAGGCAGAGCAACAACTTCTGCCAAGCAGGGAAACAGCGCGCAGTAACCAGTGGTGCAGGAAAGCAAAGCGAGGTCCCCTGCAAGACCCGTGAGGGGAGCAAGGTTCTCCGCGAGGCCAGTGAGGGGAGCGAGGTTCTCCGCGAGGCCAGTGAGGGGAGCGAGGTTCTCCGTGAGGCCAGTGAGGGGAACGAGGTCCTCCACGAGGCCCAAGGGAGGAACAAAGCTCTCCGCAGAGCAAGAGGGTGGAACGATGTCCTCCATGGAGCAGGAAGGGGGAGTGAACCACTGCACGTAGCAAAGAAGGGGAGTGACGTCTTCAGCGCAACAAAGAGGCAGAGAGACGTCCTCAGCGAAGCAGGATGGCAGAGAGACGACCTCAGCCGAGCAGGGAGGCAGAGCGATGTCCACGTCCGAACGCGAAAGCAGAGCGATAACTTCTGCCAAGCAGGGAAACAGCGCGCAGTAACCAGCGGTGCAGGAAAGTGAAGCGAGGTCCCCTGCGAGGCCCGTGAGGGGAGCGAGGTTCTCCGCCAGGCAAGTGAAGGGAGCGAAGTTCTCCACGAGGCCAGTGAGGGCAGCGAGGCCAGTGGACCTTCGCTAAACTGTTACCACAAAGTTGGAAGCACACAAATGTCTAGAATCTCTCTGTATGCTGTAGCATTACAATTTCCATTCACTGGAACTAAGGGACCAAAACTTATACCAGTATGTCAATGCCCCTGTGCACAAAGCAAGGTCTGTAGAGACATGGTTTGTCAAGGTCAGAGTAGAAAAATTCCAACCTTAACATCATCCATAAAATATAAACAGACATATTCCTTGAGCTTTCTCTTCCTTTAAGACGTCACAGATTCTTTGATGATGTCTTGTCCAGATCTTGCACAGTCAGCTATTATTTTTGCAAAAAATAAAATAAAAAAATCTTCATGGATACTATTAATTTCTATTAATATACTATTAATTTCAAATCAATCTGGAAAGTTGCACATATCAAATGGGCAGTGTGTAATTATCTAGGTTTCTTATATTGTGTGGTTATTCAATTTGAATTTATTAACTCTTTTATTTAAAGAGGCAGAGGAGCCTGAAATGGATAGCATGCCAATAGAGGAGACCTCATCAGTAATCCCGTTCACATATCACTCCAACAAACAGATGTTCAACATTCTCATTAAGACAGCAGAAGAATGCTCTCACATTTCAAGGACATACAGCATTGGACAGAGCACTGAAAAGAGAGACCTGTTGGTAATTGAATTTTCAAGCAACCCTGGAGAACATGAACTATGTAAGTGATTCAAAAGCAATAGCAGTAAGATTATTTATTAAATGCAGTGCAACAGAAATTAAATCTGACATCTTGTTCTGTAGAGCACAATCCTAGGCTGCATTTAACATTTTCAGGGGTACTTTAAAAAAGTCTCCAAAGACAATATATCAATATAAAAAACAACAACACAATATCTTTTGTGGACAACAGATACCAAACCCAATATTTGATGATAGTGGCCTATTTCTCCATAAAGCTAGTTGTTTTTCTGTGTCTTCTCGTTTGGAAAGTGGAACCAGAGGTCAAGTACATTGGAAACATGCATGGAAACGAGATTATGGGGCGAGAGCTGTTGATTTACTTGGCTCAGTACTTGTGCTCTGAGTATCTGTTGGGAAATACAAGGATCCAGAGTCTCATCAACACAACACGCATCCACATTTTGCCCTCCATGAATCCTGACGGCTATGATTTAGCCTTTTCTGAAGTGCACAGAAGTTCTGACACGGATGATGAGGTGAGAAGCTATTAACTCTCATGTTTACATTTACATTTACATTTATTCACTTTGCAGACGCTTTTATCCAAAGCAACTTACAAATGAGACTTACAAATGTTTAATAGGTTCCAAGTATTGCATTTACTATTGACTAATGTCCCCATCTGAAGAAAAGTTCTTATCTCAGTTTTTCTATCCTGATAGAGCAAGGAAATGTTTGTATTTTATTGCATTAACCTGTTCACAGTTAAGCCATCTGAATGTGTCTAAGATTTCAACTGTCCTACTTGAAAGTTACTTTCCTGCAAAGTTTATATCTGTGCAAATTATTAGACAAATTCCTGTAACATTAATGTAACATTAGTCTCAGTGTCTGTAACTTCAGAAGACAGTTTTACAGACATGTCTTTGCCCTGACAGGGATGATACATAATGTTTATTGTTACACAAGAAATACAACTTATTACTCAAAAACTATTTTGAGAGTTTTGATGTCTTTGAGGTAAACCACTGAGGCATGCATGGATTTCACACAATGGTTTTCAAGAATTTGCAAGTAGGCACATGTGGTTTTAATCATCACTACTCCAAAAAGACTATTACTGAATAATTTAAAAGAAATGTTAAAAGCATTGTCCAGATAACATCCATTTACTGTAATATTAAATCTACAGGATGCCATATACACTGGGTATGCAGCTGGCCGTCACAATGCCCAAAATATAGACCTCAATAGGAATTTTCCAGACTTGACTTCTTATGTCCACAACCAGCGTAGACTAAAGCACTTTCGCAGTGATCATATTCCCATCCCAGACTCATACTGGCTTGGTAAGGTAGGATTTCTCAGTCCTTACGTACAGAAGTCCTACAAAATACATTTATATCTATAATATATTATAATTATTACACCAGATCAACAACAAAAAATTATATATTTATAATGTTTTTATTTATGTAAGTAGTTACCCTGCAGTGTAATTTGTGCGTGTGTGTGTGTGTGTGTGTGTGTGTGTGTGTGTGTGTGTGTGTGTGTGTGTGTTTGTCTATATAAAGGTTGCTCCAGAGACATATGCTATTATGAAATGGATACGGTCCATTCCATTTGTACTGTCTGCTAGCTTTCATGGAGGAGACCTGGTGGTATCTTACCCTTATGACCTCTCAAAGCATCCTCTAGAAAAGAATATGTTCTCTCCCACTCCAGACGAGCAGGTGACTCCTGGTAGCTAATAGGCAGATTTCATCACTGCACTGTTGTAACTCTGCCATGAATAAGTACTAGTTACAAAGTGCAGCAAACCATCTGATGCAATGGAAGCAATACAAAACTCAAAACAAAATACAATTGCAGTAGTGTTACACAAGATATTTGAATTGCAGGTCTTCAGACAGTTGGCCAAGATTTATGCAAATGCCCATGCCACAATGTCCAGCCAGGACACAGACAGATGTGGTGGCAAATTTGCTGATAAAGAGGGGATTGTAAATGGGGCTCAGTGGTACAGCATCGTAGGAGGTAAGCATGGTGAAAATACATTGAAGGCTGTTAATTGAATTAATGTTGCCATGATCAGGTTAATATAAAATTAATTCCCACCTTCCTTTTTATTGCAGGAATGGGTGACTTTAATTATCTCCACACAAACTGTTTTGAGATAACAGTAGAGCTGGGCTGTGACAAATTCCCAGCAGAGGACGATCTATATACAGGCTGGAAAGAAAATAAAGAGGCTCTACTGACTTTCTTGGAGTCGGTAAGACGTCACTGGATAAATAAATAAAAAATGTGCATATGTATCTAATAAAAATACACAATGTGTAGTTTATTAGGTGCACTAAATGGCAATTTGAAAAAATAAATATGTTTCATACCTATAATAATCATAGAATGAAAAGATAAGTTACTTAATTTCAAACTTGCTAGAACAGAGGTGCACATCTCTTCAACTTTTCTCAACAAGTCTACTAGTTTCAGTCTTGTACACTTCTTCCCCCTCAAACATCAGAATCCTGAAGTTTGCAATCTCTCCCATTTCCTTCTGTACACATATCATTGCACAAGTTTCAAGCAGGAAAACAAATGTGACAGAATGAGATTTTTGGCTCATTAGTTACGGCATTTGTATAGCAGTATTATTTAATAAAAAAAAAAGTTTTTTCTACAGTAATTTTTAAATTATATCATTATTATAAGTACATTTAAAATGGCATAGAAATTTCTTAATGCTTTTTCTGTATTTCTGATACTTAAGTGCAAATAATTTGACACTTTTGGTGAAAGTGCGAGTAAGGTATATTTTACTTACTGTAAGTAGGACTAATATTGTATGAATGATATGATTGATACTGTCTAAATGTTATATTTCACTGACCCTCAGTACTGTATCTTTTAAATTTCAATCCATTTTTTCTTTTTTCTTTTTTTAACTACGTTTATACAGTGCCATTGGGTGGGAAAGGGGCCAATCAGTCAGTCATCAGACAGTGCTTGAGTATGGTGTCTTTAGACTTCAGCCAATGACTATTGACATTGAATGCTGTAAATGCAAAATGAAAACAACAATATATATTCCAGGTGCATAGGGGAATTAAAGGAATTGTGAAAGATGAAGATGGCCATGGCATTAAAGGAGCCACTGTGTCAATAAGAGGGAACAGGCATTACGTCACCACAGGTACTAATGAAGTAATTGTTAAATACATTCAATTAAAAAAAATGTGTACTATGCATTTATGACTTAGATGTGCATACTATTTCCAATCAACTCATTTCCAAACAATACATAATGGTCTGCTTATGCTTGCAATTAGTATTACCTTTTGTATAAATGTACATCTCTGCTTGCTTTATCAGCTGAAAATGGTGATTATTGGAGACTGCTGACACCAGGCACCCACATTGTCAGTGCCTCAGCACCAGGTTATAGCAGAGTCATGAAGAGGGTGCACCTTCCTGCTCACATGCAGATTGCTGGACGAGTAGACTTTGTGCTTAAGAAAGTTCCACTGGATCCAGAAAGTAATGAATTAAACATCCTTCATTTGGCTAGGTATGAGCGATTTGACCCTTATAATCAGCTAGACGGGCATTACCGAATGGAATCTAGGCAGAGGGAAGAGGAGAGTCAGGAGAAGCCATGGTGGTGGTCCTATTTTACACAGTTGAGTAATCAAAACCCCACCTGGCTCTTGAGGAATTAGCTCCATCTAGTGCTCCAAAAGTATTTTCACAACCTGCTCTTGGGTCAGTTTTAAGATCATTATTAATGAGTGTATGGTGCACACATAAAGCAGTAATACTACAATGTATATGAACACCTCAACTTAGATTTTACAGCACAATCTACAAACTTCTCTACACAAAAAAGAAGCTTATATAACTTCACCCCAAATATTAATTATCTATATCTGTATCAAGAAAAAATCAACTTGAATGTACTTACCAATATTGCTTTTATAATACTTTAATATAACAATGACTGGGGGAAAGTACTGATAGGTATAGGTAAGTAAGTATAGGTAATGTGTCAAAATCTTACTCAATTAATGGTGGAAGTATACTGCCAAAAATGCACTCAAGTGAAAGTAAAACAGTTGCTACTTTTAATAAGTATTAAAAAGTCAAATAAAATGAAATGACTTTTATAACTCATCTAAAACTGTTATAAGGTAATTGTCCTTTTAAAGCATCTATATAGGTTTACCAGAAAACATCATTCAATCTCTATAAGTTTGCTGGTCATATGCTTGGCTAATGTAGTTCAGTTTAGTAATGAATTAAACAGAAATAAAATATCTTAACTATCTAGTAAATAACTAATATTTACAATTAGCTTGAATTTCACTTGCTAGCCATTTACATTACATACTGGAATCCATTCTTGTCTAACCTGATATTAACAAAGGAAACTGGCTAACTTAATTAAATACAGGCAGTTAGTGTTAGCAAATTATATTTTATCTCTTTGATTACTCCAGCATATTGAAACATTTTACAAAGATAGTGACGGAGCGCTCATCCATAAAATTCTACACTTCAGTCCAGTGGCTTATTATTTTCAGACACAAATGCATAGCTATAGCACTAACTACATCGTGTAGCATGGGAAGGTTACTGTAGATGTCAAATTGGTATGATTTTTTGTAATGTTTTTCGACACAGATAAACTTGTTTGGATGCTAAACTAAAATGATTGTATACTAATTTGAACAGGCACCAGCTGTATGAGAGAAGAAGAGACTTAACATTTTAATGAGTACCTTGAAGGGCTACATTACAAATGTAAGGATTATACTTGGGATGGTAAATAAAATAGGTTTACAAGTGTTCAATTTCAATAATACTAGAATATAAAGTATAAATAAATATGTCTAAGTATAAATATAGCAAAATGAAGTAATACATAGAAAGATTATTCCACCTTTGAATATATCAACCAGTTTACCTACAGCACTTTTTTTATATATACATCCAATAATTTTCAATATCAAGACATGTTGGTTGGAGAGAGAATAAAGTTTGGATTAAGAAACTACAGTGTTTTATCTGTTATGTTATTGGGAGAGATTTTTTTTTGTCCACTACTCAGAAAGTCAGTCCTGTGTAGGTAAGCTAGAAATGAATAGAGGCTTATTCTTGTCTATTATTCCCCTTTGGAATTTAGATTTGGATAGTTTGACTGCTTTAGTACTTTTACATATTACATTTATATATTTCATTGCAATAGAGCTTTGTGTAGCATGTATTTTTTTTTTTTAATTATGAATGTTAATCCTGCTTCATAAATGTTATAGGCTCCTGCTGTCAGTAATTTTAAGAGAGTGGGAGAAGCAGAGGGTGATGGAAAGAATCAAAGATTCCTCATGAGGGTGCCAGATGTAGTCTACAGGGAAGGAAAAACAGATCAGAATGTGTGTGTGTGTGTGTGTGTGTGTGTGTGTGTGTGTGTGTGTGTGTGTGTGTGTGTGTGTGATAAGTTCATTATAACTGTAATGTAGTGTAAGGTAGTAATGATTTCTCTATTTATGAAGAATGAAGGAATACATGGCTCTAGGAGACACTGAGACAGTCAGTTAATTTTAACACACAACTGTGTTTCCTTAAACTTTCATCAAACACAAGAAACTGAACAGGATTTCCTGGTTCCATATGGCATATGCTCAAATGATCAGATTTATAGCCAATCTCATGAACTTTCTTCGTGCTGTGCATTTAAATACATGGATATATGTGTATGTGAAGCTCTTTGGGAATGTTTGGGGACCTTAGGTGACTCCATACTTTCCCCTCCACATCTCCAACCATGATCAGCTAAAACGTATTATTACAGTATATCAGTATACAATTTTTTCAACACTGAATCTAGAAAATGTGCAAAATGTGGATAATTGGCATCTATACTAATATGATAAGTACATTAACGACATTTAATTAAAATGTATTTTGTTTTGTATATAATAATTTACTTTCGGTCTATGATTTAGGTAACAAGGTTGTACTATCAAAATTGGGTCTTTGGTCAATCTCACAATAGCATTGACAATAAAAAAGAGAGAACTTAATTGTCTTCTTCCTGTGATCTTCAGGAAATTTCTTCAGATAATGCAACCTCTCATTGAACACGCAACTTGTGGAATATTCCAAATATTTCACAAGGGTGAATATGTTCAATTAACTGGGTTAAGTTAAAAGGCTGGATCCACATTGAGTGTGCAGCTGGTCTGACTATTGGAAGTGGCTGAGAGAAGGCTGCTGCAGAAACTCCACAGCATCATTGGCAACACTGCTCACACACTCTATAGCACAGTACTCACCCCAAGCAATGCAATCTTATTTCCTAGTTAAAATCAGACTGTTCAGCTTCACCTTTCTCCAAAACCTAAATGCTGTTTAATATTGAGTATACCTTTTGCCCTTGTAAAGAATATTTATAGTTTTATTACTCAGTATAGGTTTACATTCATTGTTATTTGTATATATAATACATTTTATAACTTTAAATGAATTCATGTATTGCATTCCTGGATGATGAATTGTATAATAGTAAGTAAACCACCAGGGGGCGGTAGTGTTCCGTCAATTAAATTTCTTTAACCGTTTTCAGACTATATGTGAATTTGTATTTTAGAAATTAGTCTAGTAACTGTGTTGTTGTTGTTGTTGTTGTTGTTGTTGTTTTTAAAGAGTGATATACAGGCCGTGGTGAGTTGCCTTAAGATTGGAAATTGTTATTTCAGTTGATGTTATCAAACCAAGAGACTTCATGACCTGTAAGTGTGTGACTTTAGGCTAAAATAGTCAGGCTAAACATCTGGCAACATAATGAACAGAATTCAGCTTCTCATCTCTCAAATCTCAATAATCTCAATTAAGGACATCTTCCAGAAGAATATAACATTCCCAGTTTACATTAGAAAGTGACTATGTTTTATACTATTCTAGCTATAATCACCACTTAATAATCACTTACAGTACTATTTGTTAATAGATTTATTTTGTTCTATAACATGTTAGTATTTATATTTTATCATCACCGTGAATTGAAATCAGTATTTTTATGTCTGCAATTCAAGTAATACATATTATAAATGCATTCCTACTTCTGTTTCCTAGTTAAAAGTCATTTTAGATTATAACAGTCTATAAATCTCCTATATCTGTTGAATTGGGTGGAGATCTGGTGGCTGTGAGGGTCTTAACATATGATATACATCATTTTCCCACTCATCAAACCATTCAGTAAGGCATTGTTCTCTGTGGATGGGTACATTGTTATCCTGGAAAAGCGCACTCCCATCAGGATAGAAATGCTTCATCAAAAGATAGGTGAACAAAAGGTTTCAGAAAAACCCCCATTGTATTTCAAATTATAATTTCAGTTTTTTTTTTTTTACATAGCAGAACTCAACTATGTTGATCATGTGTAGTTTAAATGTGAACTGAAACTCTAATCTGGCTTTTCGGGCTGTTTGATTGTGAATAAATTACCTTTTTATGAGTCACCATGATGATGCACTGTGTTCAGCCAACTTCAAGAATTTGTTTAATCAGTAATAGCTCAGTATCATCTCCAGTGCTGCTTGTTATTCTGCAGCAATTACTGGACTGTAGGAGATAGTTACTTCAACAGGAGATAATAACGTCTTTTCTTTGTTAAAACCCTTAAACAAAATTGAGCAAAACACACAAAGAAAGGAGAGCATGGCAAGTCAAACATTAAGTTCCAAAAAATAAGATAACTGTTGTCAGAAATGCCTTGGTTATATGAGCAAACCAAGCTGTGTTAAAGCACATCCTCTTTATTAGTTTGTTTAATGCAAACAAAATATAAAATACAGCTGTATTTTCCCCACCAAGATCAACTAAAACAAGAGTGTCCAACACATTTGCAAACATTAATGAATTTAGTGAAGCTTATTGTAGCCATGATATGTTTGATTTTCTCTCTACAACCACAACAGGTCATTGCAAAGAATATGACTGAAGCTGAAGCTTGACCCTGAGACTAATGTATTTGTTCAAACTTGTCATGGTTCAAGTCTTTGATTATGCACATTAGTCTTTTCCATGTGTTGTTGTTTCAGTCTAGTGCACTTCTTTCAGAGCAATGAGGCACTTACTCTAAACTGTGTCCTTTCCACAGAGGCCTACAACACAGTTTTGCCTTTACTCTGTTTTATTGTTATGTCATGACTTGCAAACTGAAATTTATCTCTACATAATCTACAGTTTTGTGTGTTGTTTGGGCATAGTCATTTCAATAAATTTCAAATGACTCTCATTATTTTACAAACTGCTCTGAAATGACCATGACAAGTACCCAAGCCTATACATTAGTTAGAAAGAAGTTATTCTTGCACTGGCTAATTTAGCCTGTCATTGGCTAGACATTGTGAAATTGAGTAGAATTATGTGCAATTATGATGTCAGTGCTAACATCTAAATACCTGTTTGTGATTTTAATAGACATTATGACCACGCCTCCACAATGAAACAATTAAGAACTGCCTGAAGCAGTGGGATTAATGAAACTAGGGCTACTGAATAGGAAGCTACATTAGAGGTCATAGAGCCAAACCAGGCTGCTTAGTAGAATGAGAACAACAAAAAAGCTTAGCTAACCTCTGCCTACAGCTTGATCTTATAATAAGACCCTTGGCAAGTGTGAGGCAACGATTGTCACTGGGTATTGCATCCAGCTGAAATTCATAATCATATTTGTCAGCAAGAGTGCTACAGAAGAAAATGCCTTATGATGGCACTGCTCAGCCACTGCTCCCAGACAGAAAGAGAAAAGAGACGGCTCTTGTTGGCGCTTAGGAGAAGACAATGCTGGAAATACAAACTATGTCTCGAGGACAATACACACCTGACACCACAACAGTGATGTTAAAAACCACAGAAGAAATTTATCTGATCCAGCCACAACCATCTTTTAGTGTTGCCTGTGGGAAGACAGGAACTGAAATATGAGATTGTCTGTGACTTTCCCATTCACAAGAGTACAATGTCTCTTTCTTGATCTAGTGCATTATGGGATATTCCCATGTTGGCTTCTAGTGAAAAGTCATAATTCTATGAATTTCAAATGACAAATTGCTGCAGAATAGCAAACATGCTGTAGCTATTCAAGAAACTACCCAACCAAGGGTGAACTTGCATGTAACCTCATTTATTTTGATCTGAAACATGTTTTACAGCATGATAGAAAACAGGGAAATAAAAAAAAAATTGAACACATTTAAGCAGAACAGAAAATTTGGCAGCTTTTCAACTCACTCAGCATGCTCTACTTGGTTTTGGCTCATGACCACACTCTTTCAGCTCATTGCTCAAGAGAGAAATAGAATAGAACACAACCAGCTCATTTATACAGTGGTGTGAAAAAGTGTTTGCCCCCTTCCTCATTTCCTGTTCCTTTGCATGTTTGTCACACTTAAGTGTTTCGGAACATCAAACCAATTTAAACAATAGTCAAGGACAACACAAGTAAACACAAAATGCAATTTGTAAATGAAGGTGTTTATTATTAAAGGTGAAAAAAAATCCAAACCATCATGGCCCTGTGTGAAAAAGTGATTGCCCCCCTTATTATAACTGTGGTTGTCCACACCAGAGTTCAATTTCTCTAGCCACACCCAGGCCTGATTATTGCCACACCTGTTCACAATCAAGGCATCACTTAAATAGGAGCTGCTTGACACAGGAAGGTCCACCAGAAGATCCTTAAAAGCTACACATCATGCCGAGACCCAAAGAAATTCAGGAACAATTGAGAAAGAAAGTAATTGAGATCTATCAGTCTGGAAAGGGTTATAAAGCCATTTCCAAAGCTTTGGGAATCCAGCGAACCACAGTGAGAGCCATTATCCACAAATGGCGAAGACATGGAACAGTGGTGAACCTTTCCCAGCCCAAAATTACCCCAAGAGTGCAGCGACGACTCATCCAAGAGGTCACAAAAGACCCCACAACAACATCCAAAGAACTGCAGGCCTCACTTGCCTCAGTTAAGGTGATTGTTCATGCCTCCACCATCAGGAAAAGACTGGGCAAAAAAAATGGCCTGCATGGCAGAGTTCCAAGGAGAAAACCACTGCTGAGCAAAAAGAACATCAAAGCTC
>JAFFST010048386.1:12635-32041 GCA_022414735.1 Noturus placidus | reverse complement strand
GCCATTTTCCCAAAAATGAATCTCCGCTACCTCTGATGTTATACTTGATTTTTTCCAGCTTCAAAAAGAAAATTAAATCTTTAATCCAGACTGATATAGAGGGGGGTTGCGGAGAGGTCCAAGACAACAATATTCTGCACCGAGCAAGTAACGATGCAAAGGCCACAACACTAGCTTGTCTAAGGTTCAGAGGCTGACACTGAGATGAAACACCAAAGATGGCAATTAGAGGACAGACCTCCAATTTGATTCTAAGAATGTCCTAAAAAAGGAGTTCCAAAAGTTCTGTAGTTTGGGACAGAGTGCAAACATATGACTCAGGTTACACGGTGAAAGTTTACATTTTTCACACATGTCAGGAACATTGGGATATATTTTAGATAGTTTACTCCTAGAGAGGTGAGCTCTATGGACCACATTAAATTGTATGAAACTAAGTCTAGCACAAGACGTGGTGATCCGTATATTATCTAACACTCTGCCCCAGTAATCATCCTCAAGCTCCAGACCCAATTCCTCCTCCCAGGCACTAATGGTTTTAACATTGTAAGAATCGTCTTGAGATCAAATCGTTGCATATATCTGTGAAATAATGCCCCTTTTACGAGTAATGCCCCTTTTACTTAGTATATACTTATGAGAGACCTAAAGGATTATGCCCTGAAACAAATATAAAGCTTACGAGTAGATACATAAATGTAGGTAGGTATATAGGTAAATAAATGATTACTGTATACAACAATGCTTTGATAAATCCAAGACACTGAAAACATGAAGCTGATATTAGAGAAGCAAAATTATTGTGTTTCATACATTTGGAACATATTTTGTGCATTCTTGCCTTATATATACATCAATTTTTATCCCTCAAAGTAAGGTTCCAGAAAAGATAATCCTCAAATTTGCTGTAAATAAGACTGTTCAGCTGCAACACAACAAAAAAAAGATACATGACTGTTTATCTAAGTATGTGTATTAGTAAGAAAAGAATCAATACATAGACAGACAAGCTGCAAGATGCATACACACAAATGAACACATTAAGATTGTGTTCACCTGACAGTTCATAAGTATAGGTCACATGCAATTACTCTTTTCTATTGTTTAAATGCAAAGGAAAAGTAAAGCTAAAATGACTAAGAAAGAGTGAAAATAAATCTGTATAAATAGGCAATACTGAAAATTGCATATATAAATTTGCCTTAAATTAATCTCTGCACATGATTGAAATATCTGAAAACGACAGCAATAGCCCAACTGGTAGGCAACAACAATCAACACTTTCTTTCCATGATCATAGTTATTCATTGTGGGAAAGGCAATTGAATCTAGTAAAATCTGGATTCTACATGGAAGGAGGGAAAAATGAACAGTGAACAATACTTCTTGAAATTAAGCCTGTGTTTTGTATCTTTGGTTCACTGAGGGTTAAAAAGAATAATCAACTTCTGTTTTTTGGACTAAATGAAGCTTGTAAAACATGGAAATTACACCATACTGTATATTTTAACTTAAATATTGGGATGTGGTGCTCATTGATTATTCTGACCTTTTAGTAATGTTATTTCAGTCCAAAACTTTTTACTGTCAATGTATATATTTGACACTCACCTGATCTAGGACAGAATGTTTAGTGCTGTTTTCCGAGCAGTAAAGATTAATGGAAGAGGAACACAACATTGCAATGGTTAGATTTCTAATTTCGGCCTCTGCAAAAAAATAGAAGATGTTTTTATACAGTTCCTGGATAGAGGCATGTATAGGTGATTCAAATAATAATATAACTTCCTCTATGAGCAATACCACTGTGTCTTATATTTAACTCTCATGATAACAGCATGTTTTTTTTGGGAAATACCATACTCATTTTTCTGTATTTTACCTGTCAGTGTATTACCAAGTAACCACATCAAACTGAAAACAGTCGCATTAACAGATATAAAATAATGTGAATTCGGGTCTCCTGACCTGAAAACTGTTGAGCACAGTTAATAACAATTCATCACAATGTCTCAGGAATTTTACCTGCTTTGGCTGTTGACATGCGTCACAACACTAGTTACTGCAACACTAATTATGTTTTTTAAATTAATTAACTATGGTATTTGTGTTGCCTAAAATGGGCACCTGCACATAAACAAGACTGAACTACAATTACACAGACCATTATATTTCCAGTAGACATATTTTTCCACACAATTCTGACATTTCACAGGCAGTGTGATCTGGGATTAACTGGTTAATACAACTATGAGTTTATGTAATCGATGCTATACTTGTGTACTAGTCAGTGCGTTTTTGGTTTGTTATTGTGTTTTGCACTTACAGGCCACCATACATAAAAACCTGATGTTATTTATTTATTGCTTTATATTTACTTATCTTGACAATTCATCTGAATGCAGTAAATGTAGATATGAATATGTTTGCTACTATAATACATATGGTGACCAAACACAACAGATTCAGAAACATAACCAAAAACACAAAATTCTGAAACACATCTATGTTAATTCACAGCACAAAGTGTAGGTTCTTATTTAACATCACACTCTCACTGCTGATTGGACACTGCATATAAGTATTACAAAGAATTTTAAAAAATCATTCTGTTATCCAGGTGGCGTAGCGCAAGCAATTTAATGTGAAATTACTTATTATAGTGAGGAATAAGTCTTTCCTCTGCATAACCCATCGTCCTTTCGGTGGGTTTTCAGTGTTTGCATTCTCATATAAATACGTACATATAAATATAAATAAAATAGCATCATATGAATCCTTGAACATTTTTTTGTTATTGTTGTTGACTTGCTGACTTGTTGACTTTGGTTTGATAATAAATTTTACACTTATGGACCACTTTATTTTTGCACTTGTAAAGCGTTTAATAAAATGGTTAAATGTTAAATAAACAAGAATAGAAAATTTGTAACTTGCCCTATTTGAATATCAATAATTAACATAATTTGGTATGTACACTGTGAGACTAGACTTATAACCGCAGAAAATTAGGACATACGCCCTGTATGTGAGAAGGCTATAATTTCCTTACCTGTTGATCCGGTGGCCTCAGCGGGCATACTTGTCAAATTTCCAGCAAGAACTGCGATATTAAAATTATACTTGGTGCCAGATTTTAATCCATCAATGGTGACAGAGGTTTTTTCAGTTATGTTCCGTCTTCCAGTGTTACTACAAAAATGACAATTGTATGTCACTAAGTAAGTAATGTTTTTAACCCCGTCTGAGTTCTCTGGAATTTTCCACTCTAAATGTACTGCAGTTTTGTTTAAGGTTTGTAAACTGGGATCACGAGGTGAAGTGGGTTCTATGAACAGAAGAGAAAATAAATAGCAAATAGATTATTTTATAGTAAACTAGAGAAAGGAGAATGTGACACTGTTGGTCTGTGGATAAGAATAAATACTGTTTAATAATGTATCTTTTTCTCATTCAAGATCATTTGAGTGTTTTTTTTTTCAGCTTTAGAAGTTGCTCTATAATATAATATAATGTAAGTAATATATATAGTTGTGGATAATTTCCTTGAATTGAAAAGTGTAATGACTTAAAAGTGGAATAGAACTGTTGTATAACTGTTATTTACATTTAGTGGCATGAAAGTTATTCACACTTACTGGTATAAATTGAGTGATTGACTGGATGACTTGGATTCATGTCTACCGTCATATAAGTAATGACAGTAACTTTATACAACGCTGCTGCTTTCAGAGATGTGAAAGTACAATTCATATCGGTTGTGTTGACACGATCTGAGATGTTCTCAGTCATGGCGCTAAAGATATTCACAATGAACCAAGCAAAACTTCCATTTGTAAAGGTCCAGGTTGCAGTAATACTGTTATTTGTACTATCCAGTAGAAGTTTGTCCACTGTCTTTGGTACTAAACATGGTGACATAAAAATTCAAAACAGACACACCATAAAATTTTCCTTACAGGAATGCCAGCTTGAAAAAGTTTTAATAAATGGTTACTTATTCAATAAGTTAAACAGTAGCCTGTGTCAGACAGCATGAATATTGAGGAGGCTGGTATAAATGTACCTGATGGGCTAGCAAGGCTAAACCACCAATACAGTTATGGGGAAGTGGATTATTTGCGCTGTCATCCTCCCCAAGACACATTTGGAAGAGAGACTAAAAGTAGATAGACTAAGCACAAATTTTCCAATCAAAGCACGAAAGTATAGGTAACCGAACCATACACTTGGTGTGTTGTTTTTTTTTTTTTGAATAACAGCTTTTAGGTTTAGTATGTTGAAAAATAGAGCATGAATCCAGATTCCTTGCAGACTTAAAACACTAGAAAAATTAGAACTCATGAATAAAGCTGCCCATCAGTGTCCGTAGTTCCCTCACTTCATTCTTATTCTGCTATTGATAATGCATTGGTCAATTTAAATAGTTTCATTGTGAAACTATTCTTAAAGATTACATTTTAACCTTCCCATCTAATACCAGCCATTACTGTTTAATAGTTCTGTCATACAAAACATGTGTAATTAGAGTGCTACAAAAGAAAAAAGAGAAAAGAATGAAAATGAGGAATCTCTGACTCACATGTAAAGGCACTGATGGAAGTTGTTCCTCCTTCATTTTTGCAATTTGGTTCGATTGCTGACACACTTAATGCATATTTATTACTAGGTGAGATTGAGGACAGTTGTATTTTACTAACATTTACTGTGTCTACTGTGTATATTACTGTAAACATTGTGTTGCTTAGAATAATTTTATAGTTGTATTGCATGTTATTGTTATCAGCTGAATCCCAGGCTGCATATATGGTGTCGCTTTCATTGTTTGAAGAAGTAAGGTTCACCACATTAGAAGGCTCTGTAAAATTAGATTCACATGTAGATTGTTATTAGTACATATTTGTTTCTAAAGTGGAAGAAATATTAGGAACAAATAACTATTTATATAACCACATATAACCACATTGGATTAAAGGCAGCAATTGATAACTTCTGATTTCTTCTTTTTAAAAAAGGGGCGATGGCAGAGCAACTTTTTTATTACAATTTGTCATTTAAAAATTTTTTTTTATATTGATTAAGATGTATATTCTGTGGAAATGCTATGCACTGCATATTCATATCAGCATCATTTATAGATCAAATTCTGGACAATTTACAAATTTACATACATGAATAGTTTGAGTATTAGCATATATTAATTTCTTTGATTCATGCTAATCAGTAAAAAAACACATATTTTTAAGAACACATGAATTTCATATGATGACTGGTGGTATTATCATGTCTAATAGGGTAACTGCATTACTCACTGGTGCAGGCAGAGATTCTGTCCGAGTCTCCAAGAGTGCTTACATTGACCACAGCCGAAACTGTGAAATTGTACTTGTATCCTGGTTTTAGTTTGCTTATATTGCAATTCTCAGAAAAGCAAATAGTATTTACATCTCCCGGCTCAGTATTTACTAAGTAGGATACATTAGTTCCACGTGATGCATTCCAACTGAGGCTAATTACATCTGTTCCCAGACTCACTATAGTGAGATTTAGTATCTTTTCCGGCACTAGGAGAAAGATTTGGGGAAGAAAAAACTGTGCATGAGGTCCTTATATACACAAGTTTGAAAAACAAACTTAAAGTTAAACAAACTTAAAGTTAAAAAATACTACACAAAAATACTCATTTAATTCTCAAAAATACTCATTTAAAAATACTGTCTCCCTAAAAGAGAACAGTGGATGTCTTTGATTTTTACTCACAAGTGTAGAAGGAGATATTCTGAGCGTTGAGGTCCCGGCCACACTTCACAGGGATTACCTGCACACTGTACAACGTTCCAGGATCCAGGTCACTCATGCTGTAATTTGTCTCCATTATAACATTTGCTGTATGATTTCTGTTGATCTCTATTTTGTACTGAGAAATATTTATGCCTGCTTCACTCCAACTCAGATCACCCCCAGTTGTTGTCACATTAGAGACTGCCACATCACCATAAAATTGTTCTGTAGAAAAATGGGTACAGCATGATGAATGACGGCTTGTTTGAGGGTGGAAAAAAAGGCTTTTTAGGCTTTTTTTTTCTTTAAATAAATAAATATGCAGAGTTTTACATTACAACCAAAAGAATTTCAGTATATTCATTCTGTTTGAAGGCAGATGTCCTTTTGAATACAGCAGTATATTATAAGAATTTTTTTTTACAAACAAATATGGTTTTAAAAATACATAAAGGCAAAAACAAGCAAGGTATATAATTTTCCATGTTCTCTAACATAAACTAATTTTACCCCTGTGGTGTTAATGGTGCAAAAAAAAAAAAAAAAAAAAAAAAAAAAAAACACAACACAAAAACCTGCAAAATACCTTTTCTAACACTAATTCTATGTAGTGTTTCAGAAATTGCTATTTTTAGGAGGCTAAGAACCATTAATTGTCCAATGGACATTTAAAGACCCATTTAATTTTTTCCCTAAGAATGTACCAAGTCATTTTAGATAAAAATATTTTAGATAAATGCTATTACTTACTATAATATGGAGCTTATCCTAAGGGACAACAGTACACACATTCCCACACTATGGACAATTTAGAGATGCCAATCAGCCTACAACAAGTTTTTGGATGGGGAGAGGAACCCAGATTACCTGGAGGAAACCCCCAAAGCACAGGAAGAACATGCACACAGGGTGGAGGAGCTAATTGAACCCACAACCATGGAGGTGCGAGGCAAACATGCTAACCACTAAGCTAATGCCCCAAACACTCTTACCAAAGAAAGAAACAAACAAACAAACAAACAAACAAACAAACAAACAAACAAAAACCTCAGTGTTGTGTTTACCTATATATGTGATGTCAAGGGAGCATAATCTGAGGTTGTACTGTGAGAGTGTAAAGGTGTAACTATATACACAAACTCAAAATGAAGCAAAGGATATTAATCTTCAAGACAAATTATTGTGTGCTCCTCTGATGGCAAGATCATCAGGCAGGAAGTTACAATATGATTTCTCACTCACTCAGACACACATCCATGTGTATCAAAAACCATACAACAAAGCTTTTGTGTTCTGTTCCCTTACACCATGGAAATCATTTACAGTAAATTATTTAAAAATGTACCAGTTATGGGGATGTTTCAGAGGCATCTATCTGTACAAGGCCATGTAGCTAAAATGGTTCAACAGTTAAAGCACAATGTTCTAAAGCAGCCCATGTGAAACTGTATTTTAATACTTTACCATCTATTCACATAGACTCTTCAGTCAGATTGTGTTTAGATGAATAACATCACACCTTTCCTCTGCTGGCTGCATGAGCATTTTTCTGGTGTTGTGTAGAAATGTACTTTAAGCTATATTGGTGCTGCACTTTCATGAGGTATTTTCCACCAAGAGGTACCAGCAGATAATAAAATAGTCTTGTTTAAGATGTACATACAGTATATTTTCAATCATATGTATGCATTCTATAAGGAAAGGTTTTCCTTTAATTATTTGCTTCTAATTATTTGCCTCTGATTTGTTGATCAATTGCTAAAGTTTATGTTCTTTTATGTATTCTCTTTCATATTATGTATGACCAGCTATTTCTAGGATGTTTCTAAGGATGCTATATTTCTCATTAATTGTGTTTTGGTCTGAAGCGTCATTATTACTAACTTTTCAGAGAGAGCTTATGAAACATTTCTAACATCTGCAGTTTCTTTAAGTGCACAATAAACATCAAAGCCTAGAGACCAACACCAGTCTCCTGGACCCTGTCTCATTATTGCTGAATTTCTAACAACTTGATGTTGTGATGGCTCCCCTAGATGGCACACTAACACCTCTCTGGTGAGTTATGCCATTATTTATAAGCCAAGAGAAAGGTTGACTGGATCCTTTCCTTGGAAGATAGGAGAAAAAGAGTCAGAAGTATAAGGGATATCATCCTCTCAGGGTTTGAGAATAGACACTTTTTGCCATTGTAGCCAGACTAGTAATCGTAGTGGTTGTAGAAGGATTAAAACTAGTGAATTTAGGGAAAGTTTTAGAAAGCCTCGAAACTATAAAACCAGTGCATTAGCTGATGGAGGCACATAAGTACATGACTAGACTGAGTTCAGAATTAAAAAGGTAATAGATTGTGGTTGTGAAAAAAGCATGCTCTTTACTTCACACATCCAGTTTAACCAAGTTCAGGCTTTTTAATTAGTAAACTTGTTGAATCAGTTGTTGGGAAAGGGCCCCAAAAATGGATAAAGCATGGGTGATTCACATTTCCATTCTTTTCTTCTTTTCCTTTTCCTTTTTCCTTCTTTTAGCTCTCAGGATGGAGGAAAGTAAATAAGGACAGCAGGAACTGATAATGTATTTTTCAATATGTCCTTGCTCATTAAAGCAACACTTTAAAGTGACTTAAGTGAATTCACCTACTAATAACATGCCGCCCAGGTGTAACTGTATAACTGATCTGTATAGATATAACATTGAACACACTCTCAACTAGTCTTTAAAAAAAAGACATTATTTCATGTGCAAAATACATGCTTAATTGCTGATGTTTTATCCTAAACAAGATCCTACTCATCACCTGACATATCTTTTGGCTGTTTTTTTTTAAGCAAGGCATATTTCAATTGACTGTCATCCTAGGATTTTATTTAAATAAACAACAACAAATACGGTTATTATATAATAAAATAAAGATGACTGCATAGGAAGCATCTGTGTATACTTGATCTAGCGCCCTCTTATCTCCTTGCTTCTTGATTCCTCAGAGTGCAGAATGACTATGCCCGTGAATAGTGATTCTTTCAACTGATTTATGGGTTGAGTCCTGAAAGCAGGATCAAGTGCTGTGTGTAGGTTGGCAGCTGGAAGTTGTGACATTTTTCAAAAGAAGGTTTGGAAATTAGTCATCCACACTTGATCCTGCTTTCAGGATTCAACCTATAAATCAGTTGAAAGAATCACTATTTACGGGCATAGTCATTCTGCACTCTGAGGAATCAAGAAGCAAGGAGATAAGAGGGCGCTAGATCAAGTATACACAGATGCTTCCTATGCAGACCTCAATAGACCTCAATAGGAGACCTCAGAGTTTTGGAATGCATCCTCAGACTTGGACTGGGAAAATCAAACAAAATCTAAAATATAGTCCTCTTCAGTCTGAATTAAAACACCTCGCTCAGCTTGATGACTAACTTCCAAACCTTCTTTTGAAAAACTTCCAGCTCCCAACCTACACACAGTACATCGCCTAACACAGAAGTTGACCTGACACAGAAGTTCAAACTGAATAAAAAAACAAACAGCATAATGACCCTTATGAAAACAATAATTTTCTCTCACTATAGTATATAAAATCATGACCTCATAGTTTCTTAATACACCACAAAAATTCCCTTATTTTAACCATGTTTGTTAGTAACAAAATAATTCCCTACATTGAAATATTAGAGTCAGACTCATGAGCTGTTTCAAAAAAGAATGAAAGTCCTTACCATCATAACAGATGTAGGGCAAGGATTCATTGCACTTCTTTTCCTGCCACATACCAAAGCTGAGCAGGACCACACAGGAATCCTCAATATATTCAGGCTCTAAGGCATTACTAATGGTACTTGTAGGGGAGATGGTAGGTGCAAGCATCCTTGGAGTTGGGCTTGTAATAAAATTGGATGTGGTGAACACTGTTGTGGTTGAAGTTTCAGGTTCCCCACTTGAATTTAGACAGGCACAGAGCTTCTCCAAGGCTGGACACCACATCATTGATCTGTTAATATTTGTTATGGTTTCCAAATTCAAATAGTTAACATTGTCATCAGATGAATTGAGACAGGCACAGAGTTTTGTGAAGGCTGGGCACTGCATCACCTCTATCTTTGTATTGTTATTTGCTGGTGGTGTTGGACATGTAGGCTGTGGCTCTAGCTTTTTCTTTGGGACAGGATGACCAGGATACCAGTTCTGGTAGAGAACAGGCTCACCATTAGCCCACCGTGACCAAAATTTTGAACCATTTATTTTTTGGCGCAGGCCGATCCAGTAGTCTGAGGTAAGGTTCAGACCGATAATCTCGGCATTTGCTGGGGTGATGGTGGTTAAATCTTTGTAACAGACCTGACAGTGATTTCGAGCATCGTCCCATGTTGTGTAATCAGGTTCGTAAAAATAGTCCCTCTCTGCACATATAATGGAGACTGCTGAAGACATAGGCAAGAAGTCAGGAGGGAAGAAAGAAACATGAAACAACTTTCAAGCACTTTTTTGATAAAAGTTTACACAAATCAAAAAAAATCACAAGCTGGGAAAGTAACCAAAGGACACAATAATACAGAGTAGAGTACAGAGCCTCCGAAATTACATAATGGTTATTATTCAATAAGGTGTAGCCACAAATTTATAGGCAACAAGTTAATACATTGAGGCCATGAACTGTGTAACTTAATCTCATGAATTGATTTGCTGTGGGAATATCTTGGTTAATGCACGGCATCCAGTTATTTGTTTTGCTGGAACAGGAGAAAACATCTACAGTAATTACTATAAGGATTTTCTTAAGGTTACACAGGCTAATGGTATATTCATGCTGTAACACCAGAATGTTTCATGAGTCATCCCATGATTGAGGTGAATTGTAATATTTTTAAACACCTCCATGCTTAGGTTCCTGTGGCTACAATGGTCTAATTCAATTAATATCTCTCACTCATTTTAAAATACAATAATTGCCACAAATTCGGACAGAGTACTTAATATACTGAACATTCATTTGTGGGCACATCTAATTAAAAATAACCACCATACACCTCTGAGGCACCATATTTAAGTCAACAATGGCAAAAAATTCCCTAGATACATGGAAACTAATACAACTTTACACACACTTTAAAATTTCCATCCCGTGACACTACAAGACATTAGAATTCTTCAAAATGTGGATTTTACATGTTCTTCAGGGTCTTTCATGTAATGTCAGACGGCGAGGGAAGTCACCAAGTCTTCTTTTCCTAATACTTTACCATTTTGTCTGCAATAGTACTATACAATTTCCAGCTTTGAATATGACTGCATTTTTTTTTATACACACATTTGCACACAACCCAGTATAATAAATTACAGTAACACTTTCATAAATTATTACTAGTCACTACTGCCACTTCATAAATGTTGTTCTTCTGAGAAATAGTCCAAAATGGGCCTGTTTGCCTTTCCTAATGCAGGAGTTTTTCTGGCCACTTCTTCAGGAAGTACACAAATACTCAGCACATACAAAACAAATGAGACAACTGCATTAAATTATGCACAGAGCTCACATTTTATGCTTTAATCAGTAGCATAGATTACTTTTAATACCTCACAACCAATCATCTCATTCAACCAGTTTATATCAGCTACAATTATTATGGTTTTACATAGAAAATGTGCACTAAAAGCTGAATTGCTTTATTTCTTGTAATAATGCGCAAACCTACTGCGAATGTGACAGAACTGTACATGAATTTTACCAAGTAGAACACCCAAAATGCTTAATAATAACAAACATGTAGCTCACCACAGAAAAGTACACCAGAGACACAACCCTAAAATTACAGAACATTGCAAAAAAGGCTTTTTAACTTAACTAAGGTGCAGATCTTCGCCTAAACATATTGAATAAATTAAATGACTAGTTAATGACCGACATATGGAAATATTTTAAAGATTAGTCTGTATGTTCATGCAAATGACAAGGTATTCCAGGATGTCTAATGCAGTCATTTCTTGGAATCATAGTTTGTTTATAGTAATAGTACATGGTAAATGAGTTAATGAACAATGATTTACTTTGTTTCTTTGTACCTTTCCCTCAAATTCAATATAAATTCACAATAATTTTATATGGTGAGTTAATTAGTATTAAAATATTGTTTTTTTAAACAATGTGCTATAGCTCATTTGTTCTTTTACTATTTGCCAGTAATTACCAAGTTAGAATTTTGGAAGACAAAGTTACTTACCAACTAAAAGCAAAGACCCAAGCAGCAACATTTCTTTTTTTTTTTTAAGAAAAAAAATTCTAAGTACTGAGGGAAACAAGAAATCATCAATCATGGACCAGGATCAGGAGCACAAATGAATCACATACATGGTAAGAACTCAGTTCAAGTTCAGCATGAACTTCACCTCACTCAAATGAGTTTGAGAAGTGCATGGTAGAGGGGGAAAAGGAACAGGGAAATAATTATAAATATATTTGCATTTACCTGAGGACAGATGGCAGAACAAGCAGCCTTACTTATTATAAATGAGAACTGCCACAAAGCTGTCTTTTTATTGGTTTATTTGCTTTCTTGATATTCAATTTTCATATAGCAAAAATGTAAAAAAAAAAAAAAAAAAAAAAAAAAAAAAAAAAAAAAAAGGTACAGTCAAATGATTGCTGTGAAGATTTGCACATGTGAACATAAACGTGGTGTAACTTGTACTTATCAATAAACAAGGAAGTGTGCCTACAGTAAAAAAGAAAAGAAAAAGAAAAAAGCAGTTCATTGTAAACATCAGAATAACAAAAACTGGTTTGTCATGTAAAAAAATATATCTGGAATGCCTACAGTAAATAAAAAATAGAAGAACATAGAAAAATACTCAAACATCTGCCCGTTTTAAAAACTGACCTGAGAGAAATGACAATTAGCACATGTTCACCTATAGCAAAGCACCAATGATGTAAGCTTCTCAATTACTGCAATTTTAATCCATTTTACCAATCACAGAAGATTCATCAAAATGTATTAAAATAAGGAACAAAATGGAGAAAAAAAAATCTAAGAAAGCTTACAGCATAGACAGGTGACAAATTCAAGGGGGAAACTGCAGCTCTGTTCTGGGGTGAAGGCTTTTTTGTGGCCTTATGGTCCACCTGTCCTTGTAGAGTGAAGGGTCACAAAATCAATACCACAATTTAAAAAAAACTGACCAATTTATTTTGAGGAAATGGTGATCTGTTGCTCTAATACAGTTCCAAGAGACCTGTAGAATCTTTACCAACATACACTGAAGCTGTTTAAGAAGGCTGTTTGTTCTTTTAATTTGTCACCCATCTCCAAGTTTCAATAAGGCAGTGAATACGCTGAACAGAAAAAGATATATATATATCTATATCTGTATATATATATATAATTAAAAAAAAAACGACAACAACAAAAAAAACTAATACAAAACTGAACAACTCATTTTAGTCAGTGTCTGTCTTCTCATCTTTCTGAAGGAGCCTTTTACCATGGCTTAGCTGTTGAGGGTCCTGTCCACACGTTTTCAAGTTCTTGAAGGTACTGAAAGGAATGAAATTGTAGTGGTCACATCTGAAGCTTAAATGCAGACAAACTTAAGTCATGTCATCTGGATATAATTCTCCTGAACGACGTACGAGATCTCTTACCGTTTCTGTCTGTATTTGTCTTTATCTGTAGCAGGCATTAGGTCCATTAACTCCAAACTGTCATTAATTGTTTTTAGCATATTGAATCGGTCTCTCCCACGAATCTAGGGTCAAGGTTTAAAAGTTATTGTGTATGACTTCACCAGCACATAAATTGTAACTCTATTCCCAGAAAACAAGATTATAAAGTTGAGTGCTTGTGAAAGGCTGCTTAATTCTCCACTCACATGCAAAATATAGATTTCCTCCTCAGAGCTATAGTCAATCTTGATCTTTTTACTTGATTCAGCATTAGGAGTGACCTGAGATGCCACGCCTGGAGACTCTGCAAGGAAAGGAGGGGTAGTGAATTAAAAAAACAAACTTTAAAAAACAAAACAAAAAAAACAAAAAAAACAAAAAAAAAAAAAAAAAAAAAAAAAAACAGCAATTCAAAATAAAAATTAAACTGCTCATTCACATGCAGAGGTTCATTAGGGGTGGAGAAATGAGTAGCCCAGGACAAGCAGATTTCATGTCCAGGCTCTTGGTGTATTGGTTTGGTTTTTTTGAAGCCCTAGAGAAAGGAGAAAAAAAATTCTACTCCTTATTGATTTTTGCAAAACAAGTTCATGTGGTGGGTGTGTAGGCTTGGTGTAAAAAAAAGACACGATGTTCTGGACACTTAAATCATTTATCATTATATTTAAAAATGGAAAATTGCAATCAGGCAAAATTCAGAAGCCTATTACAGGATGAGAGGTTAGTCTAAACCCCATTCATATCAGTCCCTCCAGAATTTCACGATTGCAGAAATGAACACAGAATCAAGCAAACCGCAATATTCAGAGGAGCTTGCAATTTTTCAAAATTACCACAGATGTCCCACAGATTTGGGCCACGACGTGCTAATCACAAAGCACATTCAGCCAAATTTCTTGGATTCAAAACGCATCGCAAATTTATAAAAAAAAAACCCACAGCAAAATAAAGCATTTTTGGCTACAACAATTACAAAAACTCAGTAAAATCATGTACAGACTGTCATAAGTGCTGATCATGTCATCCACTTCCCAAACTTGCCCACCCTGGCTCTTACTTCTCTTAATTCTTGTGGCGGTCTTCAAAGATTTTTTGTTTTGATTTTCCTCTTCGGTCTTGCGGTCACGGCCAGGGCAGGCGCACACACGGGCCTCGAAACAACGTCGACCTAAAACCTGCCCACTGACACAATAATGAGCAGACATTTATGGTGAATTTACAGGGGTAAAGCAGCAACAGACTGGAGGAAAGATCAATGAAGGAGCATAGCAGGACTCACTCATGTGTTTCAAGAGTCATTATGGTAAGAATGGGCCTGCGGTTCATGCCTCCCATACAACTGCTGTTGCACATAAAATTCAGCAAAACTGTGGTGCCTTCTGACCCCAGCTGCAGGCAGAGAAAAAGAGGCAAAATAAGTGATGGTTCCGAGAGCCAATGTTTTATCCATCCGCCAATAAAAAAGTAAACAACAACTCACTTCATGAAACTATGAATGTACCATATCCAAGAGGATTATGATCTATTTACTTGGAAAAAATATTGACACATACATCATGACCAGAACATAAACCCAATCAGGAACTAATTAAAATGGTTTAAAAATGCTAGAAATAGCCAGAATCAAATATAAATCCATATATAGTAACGGAGTAACTATACTTCACGTTTAGATTTAGATTTAACAAACTACCTGAGGAGCCTCATAGGGAATGGTAACACTCTGCCTCTTCGTATTGGGGTCCTCTAGATACTGAGACCTCTGACTCCCCTCTACACGGATAAGATGGCTGCGATGAGCCACGCCTGTGAAAAGAACAGTAAAAATACAAGGCCTCAATTTTTTTTTTTTAAAAAAAAGCCCAGTTTCATGTTGATCGGGGTCATGCTGTAAACCTGAATAAAGTGTGTGGCTGAGTCAATTATGTACATTGGTGCACTGTTCTTGCTGTTAATGTATGACAAGCAACTGCATGTAGCTAGAATTTTACAATGCATCACTGAGCATAAAGGTTTTAGTGCATCAGTTTGCATTGGTTCAAAGTTAGGACTGTTTATTTCATATTAAACCACACACACGATAAGAACGCCATTTTTGCATACTTGCAAATTATGACACTGGTCAGTTCTGCTTTTGAGTATGCGGAATATGCTTAGAAATATGTCCAAAATGTACCGAAATATATCATACTGTTTACTTGTGATGTGTTAAACAGACACATTGTGGAAAGTTAGCACTCTGGCACTCCTGCCTGCTTTTCTTACATTGGTACCGGCAACGCGTTTCTGACATTGCCAGGGAGACACAACTGTTGATCACTGACAAAGTCAAAATATAATTGCATTTAACTACATATATTTCGAGAACCTCCATTTCTAGATTTGAGTACATTTCTTGTACAGTTTAAATTATTTTTAAAACACAGGCTTTAAATCTTCATAAAAGCTTCCCGACATATAGTGCTCAGTAAGCAAAACCAATACTGGCACATGCCTAGATGACCTCCAGATTCTTCTTAAAAATGCTGTGCCCAATTAAAAAAAAAAGAAACTACCTTCATTATTCTCAGTGATATGTTGGTGATGAGGGCAGCGCACCACCACCTCCGACACATGCTCAGGTTTCTTATAAATGGGGGTGGCCCTGAGCACTGCTCCCTGAGGAGGATCTTTCTTCAGCAAGACATCAACCGGGCATGTCTTGGCCAGCTGGCAGTACAGTTTATTCAGAGTTTTGGAATACTACAAGCAAAAGTGAAAACCTATATTAGTGTGCAGCTCTGGTTAATCCAAACCAGATTAAACCATCTATCTTATTTGCAAGAGTATGGCATGAAAGAAATCTGTCAGATTAATTGCTCGTGGTCATGAGAATAATTTTATATTGCCACACAAGTTCAGTGCTACGGGTCGTAATAAATAAATATTTATAACTTTGAGTAAGACAATAAAATACAGTATTGTTGCCCCTCCCAACTAACCGTAGAGGTAACAGACTTGGTTGTGCTGGACTGGTTGAAGTGGAGCTGGAAGCCATATTCTCCAGGATAGTCACTAGTGGAGGGTACCACTGCAGCTGGAGGAGGCAGGCTGTCCAGGGCCGGAGATATTAGAGGAGCTACGTCAGTGCTCTCAGGGGCTTCAGAGAGTTCAAGGTCATCAAAGTTCTCATTGAAGGTGCCATCGGGCAAAGCCTATACAATTAAAAGCATGTTAACATCAAGAAATATTTAAGTTAAAAGAGAACATAGAGAAACTGTCCAAATGTAATTATGAATACTTGTAGGTGCTAGTTAGTGACAATTGAAACCTAGAGAATGAGGGGGGAAAAAAACAAACAAACAAAACTCACAGCAGTGAGCCAGGCATCACTGTCTGCTCTTGGCAGCTCTGCAAGCAGGTGATTCAAACCCCTGTACATAAACACAGATGAATAAATTAACAAAGAATTACAAGGTACTTTGCGAAACAGGTTAATTCTAGTTTGACACCTGCCCCAGTTACAGAATTTGACTGTTCAGAGGATGAAAATTCATTTTAAGGTATTATTTTAATCACTGATAAGGTGAACAGCTATTTAACATTTATGGAAGATCATGTGTGAGCACCTTGTAACAGTAAGTAAGTTACTAGACAGATTGATGCATGTGTTGAATTATTTCATTCAAAATGTCATCTGCTTATTTTTAAAGCACATACACACAATATTTAAATAAACAGTATTCATACCAATCATTAAAAAAATCTATATTCCTAGCACTGCTGAGTGATTAAAACACTTTCTACACTACCTGCCACTAGGCTAAGATACATCTGCTATAGCCTTGGGTGGCAGCAGGGGCATGGTCAAGTGCAAATTTGTGAATGGAGGGCCTTCTTTCCAGGTGCATCCAGGTGCCATCTATTGCCCAGGTAATTGACGTACACACACTCAGCAGTCCACATGATGTAAAAGAAAACATGATTCATCAGACCAGGCCACCTTCTTCCACTGCTCCACGGTCCAATTCTGAAGCTCATTCTGACTGGTCTGTGGCAACACAGCCCCATACACATCAAACTGAGACGCACTGTGTTGACACCTTTCTGTCATAGTCAGCATTAATTTTTTCAGCAATTTGTGCTACAGTAACTCTTCTGAGGGATCGCAACAGATGGGCTAGCCTTCAGTCCACACATGTATCAATGAGCCTTGGGCTCCCATGACCCTGTCTCCAGTTCACTGGTTGTCCTTACTTGGGCCACTTTTCATAGGTACTAAATACTGCATACCAGGAACATCTCATAACACCTGCTGTTTTGGAGATGCTCTGACCCGGTTGTCTAGCCATCACAATTTGGCCCTTGTCAAAGTCGCTCAAATCCCATTTTTACTGCTACGAAACATCAACTTCAAGAACTGACTTTTCACTTGCTGTCTAATGTATCCCACCACTTGACATGTGATACTGTAACAAGATAATTAATTCACAGATAAATTATTCAATACACCTGCCTGTTGTTTTAATGTTATAGCTGAAAGGTATACACCCTATAATATACACACACTACTTTTTGGATTGCTGCAATAATATTTGAATTTCCCTCTTGGGTTCAAGTGGGAGTAAGGAAGATACAGATCGATCAATCGTTGATCGATCGATCTATATTCCTCATTCCCAAGAAAGCGTCACAACTGGAATACAGCAGACACTGTCGAGTCAGGCCTGATTGAGATATCTGGGTAGTAGTTGTGGTGAGAACACCCATGGGGTGTTATTGTGTTGGATTACCTTTCTTAAAACTGTGACTTATAATTGCTTCAGTCCTGTTTCATTTCACCAATTAACACAGAAAACTAAACTTAAGACCCACAGCCCATCCAATCCATGTTGTGTGTTAACTCACACGTTAGAGGCCACATCACTCCAGAGCTGCTCGAAGTTGTCCTGGCTCAAGGGGAGAGTCATCTCCAGCTCATTCATGGCTGATCCCGGCCACTGCAGGAATGCACGTTCAGAAAACGTCACTGGAAAAACAGAGAGGCGATGGGAACTGCAAGGAGACACAAATAGTCCAATTGGTAGTTAGAACATGTGGGGAAAAATATAATGATTTAAATGCATGCCTATATATGTTAATACAAAGTTTTTAAATGATTAAGATCACAAAATGATATACGGGGGCAAAAAAAAGTCCCACACAGACATGTATGAATGCTTTCATCTGCATGAGAACCCATATTACAACAGGGTTTGATGTCTTTGAATGTAACAAATATACACACACATACATATATATACACATGCAGTATCTCACAAAAGTGAGTACACCCCTCACATTTTTGTAAATATTTGATTATATGCCAACATGTACTATGACATATGGAAGCAGAGCATTATCAGTATGCAGTATTCCAGCATGATAATGACCCCAAAAACACCTCCAAGACGACCACTGCCTTGCTAAAGAAGCTGAGGGTGAAGGTGATGGACTGGCCAAGCATGTCTCCAGACCTAAACCCTATTGAGCATCTGTGGGGCATCCTCAAACGGAAAGTGGAGAAGCATGAGGTCTCTAACATCCACCAGCTCTGTGATGTCATCATGGAGGAGTAGAAGAGGACTCCAGTGGCAACCTGTGAAGCTCTGGTAAACTCCATGCCCAAGAGGGTTAAGGCAGTGCTGGAAAATAATGGTGGCCACACAAAATATTGACACTTTGGGCCCAATTTGGACATTTTCCCTTAGGGGTGTACTTACTTTTGTTGCCAGCGGTTTAGACATTAATGTCTGTGTGAGTTATTTTGAGAGGACAGCAAATTTACACTGTTACACAAGCTGTACACTCTACTGTACATTGTAGCAAAGTGTCATTTCTTCAGTGTTTTCACATGAAAAGATATGATCAAATATTTACAAAAATGTGAGGGGTGTACTCACTTTTGTGAGATACTGAGATATATATATATATATATATATACACACACACACAC
>JAFFST010048385.1:85747-127450 GCA_022414735.1 Noturus placidus | reverse complement strand
CTCTGGATGACCGGCAGAGATCTACAGCTGAGGTGGGAGACTCTGTCCATAGGACAACAATCAGTCGTATACTGCACAAATCTGGCCTTTATGGAAGAATGCAAAGAAAGCCATTTCTCAAAGATATCCATAAAAAGTGTCATTTAAAGTTTGCCACAAGCCACCTTGGAGACGCACCAAACATGTGGAAGAAAGTGCTCTGGTCAGATGAAACTAAAATCGAACTTTTTGGCAACAATGCAAAACGTTATGTTTGGCGTAAAAGCAACACAGCTCATCACCCTGAACACACCATCCCCACTGTCAAACATGGTGGTGGCAGCATCATGGTTTGGCCCTGTTTTTCTTCAGCAGGGACAGGGAAGATGGTTAAAATTGATACAGCCAAATACAGGACCATTCTGGAAGAAAACCTGATGGAGTCTGCAAAAGACCTGAGACTGGGACGGAGATTTGTCTTCCAACAAGACAATGATCCAAAACATAAAGCAAAATCTACAATGGAATGATTCATAAATAAACATATCCAGGTGTTAGAATGGCCAAGTCAAAGTCACATGTACACATCCACACATGTATCCACACACACGCATATCCCCACACACGCATATCCACACATGTATCCACACACACGCGTATCCACACACACACGCATATCCACACATGTATCCACACACACGCATATCCACACACACACACGCATATCCACACATGTATCCACACACACACGTATCCACACACACGCATATCCCCACATGTATCCACACACGCATATCCACACACACGCGCGTATCCACACACACGCATATCCACACATGTATCCACACACACGCGTATCCACACACACGCATATCCACACATGTATCCACACACACGCATATCCACACATGTATCCACACACGCATATCCACACACACACGCGTATCCACACACACGCATATCCACACATGTATCCACACACACGCATATCCACACATGTATCCACACACACACACACATTTGCACAGGTGTCTGTCAGCATACTTGACAGTAACATGCACTAGGGGGCAGTGAAACATGCATCAACCATTATGTACACTAAATGGTAAATGATGCGGTTGTGCATTTCACTGTAGAATAGAGAATGCACAGAAGAAGCAAAGTACTGGGTGAGAGAAAAGCCCTATTTAGATTGGATTAGCTGATCAGGGGGACATCTCTAATACAGTATTTTCCATATCTCCTCAGTGATCTCACAGCCAGACAACAATAAAATGACCCCAGGAGTGAGTTTATAGCAGGTTGTATTTTCTGTGAACTCCGGATGTTTGCGTCACATGACGGTGTGATTACGCTCCATTCACAACATGGCATCCAAGCAGTCAAAGATGCACTGGAGTAGAGAAGAGATGCCGGCTCAGGTTTCAGATTGTGACAAACCAAGATTCCAGCAACAATTTAAATTCACAGTTGATAGCATCAGAAAGCATTCATTTTGCGATTCAGGAAGTATTTAATATCTGGGGGAGGGGCACTGATACGTGGTACAAGACTAAATATGGAAAGTAGCTGCGGTCAAACATCTTTCTCTTTTTTTTCCTCAATGCAAGAAGCCATCTGCGTAGAAAATCATGGACATGTGTATCCCAGTGGAGTTAAAATGCTCAGACGAGCGCCGAGTCTGGAGAAAACTAGTAGCTAATTCAATAGCTACTTTTGTCAGAGGAGGATGGAGGAAAACACCTGAATCTGGGTGACATGGTGCTTCAGTAGGTAGCATTGCTGCGTCACAGCTCCAGGCTCCACAATTTGATCCTGAGCTGTACACATGTCTATTACCCACAACCCTCTTCTCGATGCAGATATCTCTTTTTGATCTTCACAGAGGTATAAATCAGGCCTCATTCATGTGAAACACTTTAAGGGTGCATTTTTCATCCTGTTCCACATTTTCCCTCCATGTATTTGTCTCCCGCTTCTTTTCATTCTTTGCCTGACAGTGTAGTTTCCTCTGTGCTACTGAGCATGTTTCTGCTTTCCATCTTCCGTGCCTGTATTTAGCAGCCACTTTTTCCCAATGCCAAGAACAAGCCTGACGCGTTCACTGTGTGTGTGTGTGTGTGTGGAGCAGCAGTATGGCCTTGCACCCTGCTTTATGGGCACAGTGCCCTGTTATATCTGGCGCTAAAGCTGCCCGTTACTGTGTCCTGCAGCACTTCACCACTGGTGGCATTGCATGTGATTATGGCAGCAGCTGCTGTTGACCAGTGCTAGCACTCCCATAATGCTTTGGGCTCACTGAGGGATGCGCTAAGCTGGCAGAGGGTCCACCACATCTTCCTAAGCCAAGCATACACTGTACAGTTAACGTTTGCTGACAGTTCACATGGCACATCTATGTGGGCATTTATGCTGTTCGTGTAACCTAAAACCAAAAAAAAATCCAGAAATCTATTTTTTTTACTCACATTCATCTCTGGTTTTAAGGGCAGTAGATATTTTCTGCCAGCAGTTTTCCTGTTTTTCGTGATTATTGTACAGTCCCTCCAGGATTTCGTAATTTTGCATTCGCAGAAACGAACGTAAAATCGAGCAAACTCCGCAATATTCGGGGGAGCTTGCCATTTTTCCAACATTTCTGGGCTAAGACGCGTCATGTGACATCGTCACAACACGCATTGAGACGAAGCCTTTAAGCAATTGCGATTTCACTAACTCGAGTAGTTTTCTGCAAATTGCATCAAAAAATTTTGGGGGAAAAAAGTCACGCATTTTGGCCACAAAAATCCCCTCCAAAAACTCCGTGATAATCTGTACAGACTGATTGTATGATGAGGAGGAAATATCATGCAGGAGATGCACTTGGATCATTGCTACAGCAACAAGCTGGGCTTCGTATTTTCCGAAGCTTAAATTGAGAACATTTTGTGATGAGGGGAGGATATAAAAGTGGGCCCAAATCATACAGTGTGTAACTGAAGACTCATGATTAGTATAGTGAATGAAATCGATTTAATGACTTGGGAAGATTAAAGGCAGTCAGAGTAAGAGCTTTAAAGCTTTAATCAGTATTATTGCTTTTCCTCCATGGACACAGACGGGTTTCGTGAAGTCACATGGCAACTCTGAGCTACTGGTCAGGTGATGGAACAGATTTTTTTATATTTTAATATAGGGTTGTTGTTTTTTTCTTTCCCTTTCTCTTTTTTCCCCACTAAGCATTTCTGTTTCGTATTATATATTATTATATTTATCCTTCTCGTTTCTGCCTAGCATCACATTTTATCCTCAGGCAAGAGTAACCGACATCCACAGCAGGATTCAGCAGTGAAGGCTATAGGAATCTCCTCTGCATTTTCTCCATCATTTAATCACTGATCATTCATTCATTATTTCCCATGTCTTTACTAATTGATACGTCACACTACATTTGCTAAGATCACTAATATCAAAGACTAATTTGCATCTGCGAGGGGGAATAATTGTGGGTGTGTTGCAGGTGATCTGCAAAGATTCATTGGGTGAGTGACGACATGTGCAAAGTAAGAGGAGGAAACTGTATTTCAATGAGATTTTTGCCTGTGCTCTTTGTTTTTCTCTCAGATTTCAGAGAGAATCCCAGAAGAGTTCATGGAACTAAACTGAGACCTGAAGTGTAACGGTGTTGAAGCGTTAAAGCTTGAGGCGGCGCTGGAAAAACTGTTCATAATGCAATATGAACATAGACATGACGTGATTGTGCATTTAGTCAATCAGGTTTTTTTAATCAAACTTTTCAAACCTCTGTTTAAATACTCTTGGCATTGGAAGTGCAAACGTGCAGCGAATAACTAATATGAAGCCAACTTTACTGCAGCAGTAATAAGGTATCATTTGAAATATGAAACCTTTGGATTGTTTCACCACAAAGGCACAATTTAGATACATTTTCATATTATTTACTCATGGTAAATGGTATCATTTTGTCTTTCACAAAATATACCGGGGGTTTCTGCAAAAGTATTACCTGCCCTTCGGTCGTATTAATTTGCACACATAAACGCCGTTCCCGAAGTTACTTTCAGGCAGAGTAAATCACACCACGTCTGCGGAATGAATACGTTTGCTCAGACTCTGCTCGGTATTTTGCCCCGAAAGAGCAACTGTCCATATTCATCATAGCCAAATCTATAGCCTGCTGGATGGTAGAAGGTGCAGCGTGTATATAAAGGTGTTTTTATCTAGGTTGCATTAGTGTTGAGCGATACTGCTGTTCCTCAGGCTCTGGCAACACAACAGCTTTGGGCCGTGTGCCATCTGCTTCCACAGACTGAGTTGAGGGGAAACCTGGGACTTTCTCACACTGGAATTCTCAGGATCATGTGATAACGAGCTCTACTTTAATATGCGTGCTTCTCCGCTCGGCTCACTGTGCAGCGTCAGTGTACAGATCAGAGGCCAGAGCGTTGGCTTCAAGACAGAACAGAGTTGTAAATGCGGGACCTAAAACGGCGAGGTTTAATCTTTCTGCCCCAGCTACTGTTAGTCTTTTTAAGAACTTTCCCCTCTGCATCGGTTAAATGATTTTTTTTTCTTCTTCTTCTTCTCCTTTTATACACCATCAGTTTTCTTGGCTTTGTTCTGTTGTATTTATTGCTCACATTTGTCCAGCTGCTTTTCCCACTGAGTGCATGGTGATAAAAAGTGCATGATGTGTACGTGATAAATATCACCACAGTGCTCAGGCTGTGCAAACTTCAGTGCAGAAGCAGTTTGTGTCTCTTCAGGACAGTATGCTGTATATCCCTCACCCTGCATTCACACTAGCAAGCACTGAAGTAGCGACTCAGGCGACTGAATATTCACTAGACTGACTAAGGCTGTGCATAACTGAGAGCTGGACTTCACACTACAGTGACGTCTTGACAAGGAGATGATTCAGACAGAGACTTTCTTAGCTTTCTGCAGATAAGTTCAGGTGAAGTGAGAAATCCAAAAGGTTTGGTTCAGTTCACGAAAGCAGTGGTGTTCTATTGGGTTGGCTGATCAACCTTTTAGTAAGCTAAAATGAATTCATGGCTGTGATTTACAGAAAAAATTGGAAGAGAAACAGCCAAGAGCCTAGCAAGCTTCTTCTGTGTTAAAGAAAAGCCGTCAAAAATGTGCCTTGTATTTATTTTTCTTATTCCCGCAATGACTAGTACAGCAAGGCCATTACAGTAACAATAACGCTGATGATTGCAGCCATCAGCAGTGGCGTGATGGTGAAAAGAAAAAAAGTAATGATGTGTCTTGACTTGTAGGTAATGGAGAAGCAAAGTCTAAAGGGAAGATGAGAGTCAATGATTTAGGTCTGTTTGTCTGTCATACTTCTCCTCCATTATGGAAAACTGATTAAAGTGTTTTTGTGGTTGATATAATAGAGCTGCACAAAAGACAAATCGAAAATTGCTCTCTTGATTAGTTTCTTATTCACTCTGACCGATGATCATAGAAGTTTTGTACCACATGACCTTACACACTCGCGCACACACACATCCATACACAGAAACAAATCATGAGTGAATTTAAAATTGACCTGAATGCCTGCTTGTAATGAGAAGGAACATCCATCCATTTTCTGTACCGGTACACGGGGTCACAGGCAGCCTGGAGCCTTTCCCAGGGGACTCGGGGCATGCGGTGGGGTGCCAACCCATTGCGCACACACTCACACCCGTTCATACACTAAGGACAATTTGGACAAGCCAATCAGCCTACTACATGCGTCTTTGGACTCGGGGAGGAAACGGAGTACCCGGAGGAAACCCCTGAAGCACGGGGGAGAACACGCAAGCTCCATACACACAGGGTGGAGATGGGAATCGAACCCCCAACCCTGGAGGTGTGAGTCAAACATGCTAACCATGAGAATGAACAGATATTTAAGATTATGTAATCAATATGAAATTATGGACTATGATGGAAGCTTAATGGTTAAGATGTTAGGCTGCTCATCGGAAGGTCGTGAGTTTAAATCACTAAGCTGTCTCTGTTGGGCCCTTGAGCAAAGCCCTCAACCCTCAACTGCTCAGATATATAAATGAGGTAAATGTCAAATGCCATAAATGTAAATGACTGGGCCAAGTGAGTCATGGCTGAACACACCAATTTGCTCAAAACCTGCCAATGATTCATTACACGTTAGAGGGATTTTCACCAGCATGTGACTTATTGGTTGCTCTCAGCCTATGCGGTCTTGAACAGTGCAATATGGGCACTTTAATAAGCTTGAAGTTTTGTGCGTAGTAGTGGTTATTTTTCTCAGGATTTGTGCTAATATAGTACAACTGTAATGCAAAGTTCAGACGAGCAGTCATTCGTAGATATTCTCTAGGAAAACGTAGCTATCACACTCTCCGCTGCTAATGATGATTAGTAAGTACACATTATTCCTTACGCACTGGTAAAAGAATTGTAAGTAGGAATCATGATCTCATTTCTAAGCCAAAAAAGTATGATTTTAAGTCGAATAGTGCAAACCCTGTACTGTACATTTGAAGTCTGGATGATAATGGGCTGAAAACAGGTACCGTATTTTCCGCACTATAAGGCGCACCTAAAAAACGCAAATTATCTCAAAAGCCGACAGTGCGCCTTATAATCCAGTGCGCCTTATATATGGACCAATATTGAGCCACAACAGGTCTCGCAACTACGGTAAGCAGCCGCCGACTTCATTTTCTTCCACGCGCGGTGCATGCTGGATATACAGTGATCCCTCGTTTTTCGCAGGGGTTACGTTCCAAAAAGGACCCACGATAGGTGAAATCCGCGGAGTAGAAACCTTTATTTTTTTTTTTTACAATTATTATACAATGAAATACAGTAAACCCTCGCTATATCACCTTTCGCGGTCTCGCTGCTTCGCGGATTTGCAGCGGCTCGGTCAGAAGAGCAGTGAAATACACTTGTGTCACTATTTTTCCTACTGTACTTCGTATTTTTATTCATAAATTTTTTTTTCTCCCGTTCTAATCCAGTAACTCGGGTCGCGCAGATCATTGCAGAGATCAGCTCCGCCCATCGCGCGCGACTCGAGTTACTGGATTAGAACGGGAGAAAAAAATTATTATGAATAAAAATACGAAGTACAGTAGGAAAAATAGTGACACACGTGTATTTCACTGCTCTTCTGACCGAGCCGCTGCACCCTGACTGAGCCACTGCGTCCTGACTGAGCCGCTGCACGCTGACTCCGCGCTGCAGCGGTTTTTTCTTTTAAAGCCCGCGGTGCAGGTGTGTGTTTTCGACATTCTGGACATTTAGAAAAACTTGAAATTGTAAGAGAATTTGCAAACTTAAATTTTGCAAGCTGTTTTACGGACGTGTATAAACCGCAACGTTATTGACACACAGGTAGAGAAGAAGCGGAGAGATTTTTTAGCCAATCAGAATGCAGATCACAATGCGCGATGCAAATCCGCGAAGCAGCGAGACAGTGAAAGGTGAACCGCGATATAGCGAGGGTTTACTGTATTTCGAGTGTTACTATATTGTGATTATTATTATTATTGAATCGAGGAAAAGTCGTCGTCCCCCCCCCACTATGTGGGGTATATTAACATTGCACTACATGTTTTACCTTAAACTACGCTGGGTTGTAATCTATTAATAAAGTTGAACTGACCTATCTGACTGTTTTGTTGACATTCCCTTTAGCGCAGCTCCATCTAATTGATGCATAACGTAACCCCCAGCCTCTACTGTATCGTCTATTGTATGCGCCTTATAATTCGGTGCGCCTTATATATGGACACAGTTTTAAAATATGTCATTCAATGAAGGTGCGCCTTATAGTGCGGAAAATACGGTAGATTTTAAATTAAGTATTGAATGATCTTTTTCTGAGATACTGGCTGCATCTGAAATGACGTACTAGCCTACTACACAGTAGGCGGAAAGCAGTACAAGGGAGGAGGAGTATATCCGAATTCTCAGTAGGCAAGAATTACCCGGATGGCGCACTGCTTCTGGAGAGATTTTGCTGTACACAACCGATCGACACTACACGAATAAAAATTCCCATAATGCAAAGGGACTGGTGCAGTCGAGCTCAGAAAATAAATGATGGAAGGCAACAGCGCATCGGCACTTTTTAAGTGTTAAACCTTAAACAGGACTTGTTTAACAATACCCAAATAAATTATTAACTTGCTGAAGGTTTAAACAAGAAAACAGTTGTCACAGCATTTGAAACCCTTTTTTTTGACATCATGCTTTAACCGGCCAAGCTAACGCCAACGAATTTACCTCAGCCCGTTACATTACATTACTAATTCAGTTAACTTTTCTGATGTGCATTTTGTCATTAGTGCAGTTGCTTTAATCTGGTGCACCTTTTTAAGATTTCTGTGTTTATGATGATGTTGAAGGTCACATGACAATGCCAACATGGCACATGTGGTATGTCCAGGATTGTATTCATACTACACATACTGTTTCAACGGCCGTGCAGTAGAGACTGAATTGAATTCAGTATGTACTGTCACAGTACACAATTTCGGACACAGCCACTGATTTGAGAGAGTAAATAGTAGTGAGATAGCAGGAGACACACACACACACACACATACACACACAGGACAAGAAACTTAATTAGTTCCTGTCAAAGTTCCCCAGCATTATTGTACATCTCCAACCCCAAAACTATTAGGTAGAAGAGGAGCAATTCATCAAGGGGAAATGTGAAACACACAAACACACACTTCCTCTCAGGGGGTTTGGACTCTACTGGAACATGAGAGGTTACAGTAATCCTCCTCTCAATGAAACTAGGCCTTCATTCTGTCTGACAGCATAACCCAGTGAAGAGTCTTCTCCTGCTTCTTCAGTGGAGTGTGTGGCCCTGTGTCATGGTGTTATTGCCTCACTTCACTCCTTCCTCTCAGGCTAAATATACACACTTTCTCGACTCTAAATATAGCCTCTTCCACTATCCAGCTCATATGACTTTTCAGGCCTCAAAATCCTTTATTTTTGCATATCCTCGGGCTGCTGTAGGGCTGTGTCCACTAATATAGTTAAATTAGAGCAGTTATTACATTCCTGAACCTGCATGTATGTGTGTGTGTGCGCACATGCCGTGGCTGAGAGAGATGTGTGCAGACCCATGGGCCTGGATTACACCCGAATACCAAGGCAACAGCAGCAATTGCTCAATTATTTAGATGGCAGTGGAGGCAGAGGAGGCACTGACACCAGATAAATGAAAATGTTTTGGACTCGCTGCCCAAGGTCCTCCTTGGATTTGTTTTATGAATTTCAATTACACCATTGCCTCTGTGGTAAAGCATTCCACTAAAGCCAGACCTCTGTAGCCGTAAACACACTCGCTGTGTTCTTGCTGAGAGCAAGAGCCGAGCAAGTCTGTCTGCTGCACTGCTGAAAAATGTTCAGCTGTAATAATTCTTCTTCTTTTTTTTTTTTTTTTTTAAATGTACACAATATCCAATGCCCGTAGTGAATACAGCTTCTAACCTGGTGTGTCTGTGTTGTGTGTTCCTGATGCAGGGGGCCATTTAGCGTGGTGAGGAGATGCATCAACAGAGAGACAGGCCAGCAGTTTGCAGTGAAGATTGTAGATGTGGCCAAGTTCACCTCCAGCCCTGGCCTGAGCACAGAAGGTGAGAAACACATACACACTATTTTTGATTATTTATTTATTTATTTTTATGAAGGACTCCGTGGGTGAATGTGGCAGCATATTCTCTCTCCCCTGTCAATCACAGTGACTCTAGCCAATCACAGGCATCTGTGAGCTCATGTATGTGTGTATTTCCTACATATGTGTATTACACTGCCTTGTGAGCCTGCATGAGTAGCAGTTTGAAAAGATGCCATTTTCTGGCTTCACATGTCCCAGAGGAAGTACGTTCAGCTTCATCCTCCCTGGTTAGCCGTTTTCATTTGATAGGGTCGAACTGGCTGGTGGGAGGGAGCTGATTTGTATGGATTGTTGTTTGAGTCAGATCATGGCCCAAAGCTCACATTTTTGCATTGAAATATATTTTAGTTATGGTCTGCACTTTTATAGCGCTTTTTTAACCTTAGTGGTTCCAAAGCGCTTTACAATGTGTCTCATTCACCCATTCACACCCATTCATGTGGGCCGGGAATTGAACTGCCAACCCTATGATCGGGGCGGCTGTGGCTCAGTCGGTAGAGCGGGTTGTCCACTAATCCACTAATCGTAGGGTTGGCGGTTCGAATCCCGGCCCGGGTGATCCCATGCCGAAGTGTCCTTGGCAAGACACTGAACCCTAAGTTGCCCCCGATGGCAAGCTAGCACCTTGCATGCAGCTCTGCTACCATTGGTGTGTGAATGTGGTCTCATTAGTAAGTCGCTTGTAAATGTAAAAATGATATTTCTGTAAAGCTGCTTTGAGACAATGTACCATTGTAAAAAGCGCTATACAAATTGATAAATTATTAATTTTTATGATTAGTGGACAACCCGCTTTACCACCTGAACCACAGCCACCCTTAGATAGTTAGTGGTTCTAAGAATTTGACCATCTGAGGATGATGTTCTTGAAAAGGTAATGATGAAGAAAGCAGCTTTGATTGGGTTGTTTTTACAGGTTCTTTAAATAAATCACTCAGAATATAACCGTGTAAATGACTCTGACACTGAAATCCCACTTTTGACAGATATGAGCTAGTTTACTAGTCGTTAGCTTTCTAGCTAGTTATTTTGGTCAACGATGTGGGCGTGTATGCATGTCTATATATGCATATTCATGTATACTCGTGCATCCTGGTAATTTTTATAAGGCTGAAAGTGTTCGCATTCTATTTTGATAGATTCTTGTTCTGCAAAGGTTGTTTAATGGTTTAAAATAACAATGGTGTATTGGTATAAATTTCATCACAATTCTGTGAATGTCTTTCAATAAACCTTTTGAGTAGCACATCTGTCTGTAAGCACGATAAAAAGGATTTGTGTCAGCGCACAGAGACTGGAAAGAATACAATCTTTATTTGAAATGAAGAATAGATTATTGCATCAGTTCATACAATGCGCTATATTATATACATTATATTCAGAGTACTGTGAGGGAGTTTAGCTGTGAACTTCAGAGCTCTGTGAACAGCAGCCCCGACTCCCCTAATAATGTTCTGTGTCTCAGCTGAGTCTTGTTTATTCGAGTGACTTGTTACACTGCAGATGCCATTTCATTGTTAGTGCAGGTTAGCAGTAATTCTGATGGGCACACAGAATGTAGAGACACCTGTATAATAGATAGCTGCAACCATGAGTCCTAAAACCCGAAGATGAGTTAGCATTTTAGCACTTGCAATGGGTTTTTTGAATGGGTTTTTGGTTAAATGCCTGAAATAAGATCTGTGGTTAACACAACCTCAGGGTATTTTCACGTTTTATTTGATGATATAAAGTACATCAGTAATACCCCACTCGTGCTTTTAATAAGCTTTAAAAATGCGCTTGCTAACAAGTGGTTAAACGGGACTACAGAGGTTGTCGGGAACATTAAACGTCATCACGCCGAACAGGAACACACGTCTGCTATGGCGTTGTTTACTACAGCCTAGTGGAGCATGCTGATGAAAGAAAAGTCAACTAAAAGATCAACTCCGAATTTCATCGCAAACTAAATCGTGGACGATTATATGGTATTTATAAAGGGTAATGTACAAGTCATGTTGCAGGTGGATTGTTCTTTTTAGTGCTGTTGACTTTACTTTTCATTCTGAATTATGAATGAACTCTCGTGCACTTTATGAACTACGTGTGCTAGTAGTCGTTCTTGGCCGTTGTCGAGGCTATCTCCTTTCGGTATGCAGCATCGGTGTTTCAAACACGGTCAAGGAGATAAATTTGTCAGTGTGAAGAGTTGCTGAAAAAGTGTTAATGGAGAGCGAAATGTGAGGCGCTCGAGTCAAGAGCTGAGCAGAAGGCGCGTCGAGCAGATAATCCAGTCAGAGGCTTGTGGGAGCAGCTGATGTAAAGAGGTCCAGCAGAATGGAGGAGAGCGCAAACCAAAGCCGACAGCATAGCCATGCACTTTCTGGATAAAATAAGTCACAGCCTGCGAGGAATGGAGGAGTGCTGGATGGCTGATTAGGATAGATGTTGCTAGTGCTGAGAATTGCTTTAGATCATCCTGTAGGTTCTCTCATAGCCATATAACTGAATGGCTCTTTTATGCACCGCGCGCACATCCGGTAACTATTGGTTAAAAATATCGAGCAATAAAAATACCAACTTGTGCTCTTGGCTGTTTTCCAGGCTTCCTGAAGCTCATATTGTGATGTATTATTCATTGACCACACATTAAAACCTCTCACATTTTAGCAGTTATCCTAACTGTAAAGCTAACACCCCAAATTTCCAGTAGAAAACTCGGCCTGCTCTTGTTTTTCTGCTTCCTACAGCGAATGGAAAAATCCATTTGTTATATCGGGGCACACTGGGGTGTGTTTTCTTTTCTCTCTGCTCAGTGGCCAGAGCTCTTGGATGCTCTCATTTTCATTCTCTCCATTCTTCAGGCTTGAATAAAACACTCACAAACGGTCTGCCTCCAGTGCCGGGTATATTTCATAGACCTCTCGTCTTAAAAGATAAACAGTGAATGCTTTTACTCGGTTGAGTGTGTCCTTTCACTGACCCCGTCACTCGGCATGAGTTCTTGTTGGTTGCGAGCCAGTGGGGAGTGAAAGCATGAAGCACAGTAATCGAAATCTCAAACAGTGGAATTGACCTGAGAGGAAGTGGCCTCGTATGGGACTAATGTGCTGAAGCGCAGTGGGAGGGTGGGCCTCAGAGACGGGGTTCTGTGAAGCCCAAAATCCATCCCTGCTCAACAAAACAGATCCGTATTAAGTCCTACAAGCGCAGTCATCCTCACTGATACTCCACACTGGTTTCAGGATTCAGAGAGTAATCTATAATACACTTTTTTTTGTGTGACTGCGGACGTTTTGTGCACTTTATAGATAAATGTATATTTTCTCTAACTTAAACAAAAATATGCATGTAGCCCAGATGTTTGTGTAGTTGACTTGAAGCTCAGATGGTTCTCAGAAATGTCTCAATTCTTTATTCATAATTCTGTCGTCCCCCCCCCCCCCCCCCCCCACACACACACACACACATACACACACACAAACCTCTTCTTACTGTGTATTAGCATTTGATCACACATTTGATCCTAAGCCATGTGCCACCACTATCATATTCATAGTGGCACATGGTTTGCACCTTTCATCTTCCCTGCTTGCCTCTGTGGATTTTCATTAGCACTGTTTGAATTTTTAATACTGTTATTAGCGCCTGCGTCTCAGGTTGTGCCAGTGAAGCCGTCTGCTCAGCGTAGGTTAGTATGGTGCCCATGACTAGAGCCATTCAAAGGTTGACACTGAAGAGGTGGATTCTTCTTCATATGCACACTGAGACATCTCCAAGGAGTCCGACTCAAATGGACATGTTCTGAATGGACAGATCCCATCTCGCTATTTAATTTGCTCAACACTCAGTTGAGCCTCAGTTACTGACTATCACTGAAGAGCGAGAGAGGGTAGGAAGATGGTTTGATGATTGCTATCAGTTTGTACCCCCATACTTGATACTTCCTTCTTCTTATCACATTGAAGAAGTTAGGTTTTTATATTAGCTGAGTATGCAGGGCTTTACAACATTTAAAAGGCCGCCTTATTAAGAAGTACTTACAGAATAAGTACATACTCTGGCTTCATGAATGGACTTGTCTGGGATGAAGAATATCATTAAGCTAAAACTTTGATATGGTGGCATGTTGTAGCCATATTTACATGGGTTTCCTCCAGGTTCTCTGATTTTCTCCCAAAAAGCATGCCAGGAGGTTGAACTTGGGTGTAAATGAGTGTGGGAATGTGCCCCTGTGATGGACTGGCATCCCATCTAATGACTGTTACTCTCCTTCTACCCAGTGTTCACAAGATAGGTCCAGATTCAGTGCAACCCTGACCAGGATTAAACACTTACTGAAGATGATTGAATGAATACATTAATTACCCCTGGATTAAAAAAAAACAGCGTTGGTACAGGTACCAAATTAGTTTATTATTATTATTTAAATAAATGCTTATATAAATTGCATGTTTAGTACTTGTTTTTACTGCTCAGTTCATTCCATCACCTCGATGCCAGTAAAGAGAAGAGTCTTGATTTCTTCATGTGTATCGTCTTTGTCTCATGAAATATGGCAATTTTATTCCTTGTTTGTGCCCCGAACAGTGGCCAAGGTTTGACCAGAGAAATCAGCCAAGCTCTACTACACCAGCCTGCATTAAGCCACAATATCATGATTAGTGACATGAAGAAATAAACAGGCTACTTCTCATAGACATCTCTGCATGTATGTAGTTCCAGTTCAGGTTAGCCCAGATGTTGAAATCTAATTATTGACCTTATTGTGAATAAGACAATATTGTGATTAAGGTGTTTACACGAGTTGCTTTTAGAATATTCCTTTCATGTTCCTGTTTTACATGCTATACAACATAAAGCGATTAATGGCTCAATATCAGCGGCCACATCAGATACATGTATTTCGCCTACTCTATAGTAGGTAAGTACGTGGTTTCGGACGCAACCTGCTCTCTTTTTTTCCATAAATCGGTTGAGCACTGCCGTGTGTGATCGTGTCCTGTTGCAAAGTGCAATGAAAACTCCCACATGACGTTAATAGTGTCATTAAGGTGTGTACATGTCTGCAATGCACGTCAATAATGTGACTAAAATAGGAATACATCACGTCTTAATTTGATTTGTGTTTACTTTGAGAATGATTTTAGTCGGATTAAGGTCATCAATAATCGCTGTAATTAGGTTAATATCTGATTGTTGTTGTCCATGTAAACATACTGACTGATTTCAGAAGCAAACAGAGAGAAGAGAAACCAGACAGATTATAAAAGAGAAGTACAGTGAAGTAAAATAATCCACAGTTGAATAAACAGAGAGCTGCTTCTACAAAAACAAAGCCAAGAGTTTGTAACGTTTCCTCTTATCATTTTTCACCACTGTGAAGAGTACTGGGAAGTCCTGTGCTGTTTATTGTTAGCAGGTTTCCATGTGGGGTTAAATGTACAGATCTCAACCTAATGCAGAGGCATTCAGCAGAAAATGTGGAGGAAGGAAATGAGTAATAAGGGCAAAATTATGCAGTTGATCAATATTCATGTTATTAAAACAGTACAGTAACTATATTGAATAGTTTACTCTCAAAACATGATCAGCTAATATTTTTTGGTTTGTGTTTTTACCAGTTTATCTGAATGCATATGAGTCGCTGCATATAACACATAATATACTAATTATGTCTGACCAACAAGCGAATACTAAAGGGTGGGGTTTTTGAATCACTGTATATCACAGGAAGCCTTGTTTGCTAGATAACCTGCGTCACATGATCTTTAACAGCAAAAAAACTACTTCACACTTTATAGAATTCTGTACTTTTACAGAAATTTCTGCATTTGTACTGTACAAACATTGGATCTGTTAATAGTGTGATCATATTTTGAAAGCAGACCTAAAAAGCATCAAATGGAGCTAACTGATTTGAAATTATTATTGGTATTCTTAAAAACACTGATGCTGCTGAATAGTATGTAAATAAATTCTTATTTTAATACTGTAATATTATTTTTCATTTATTTAAATGACTTGGTGTACAGTGTACAAAGCCAGGATCCCACGTCTGGTTGAACCCGAAGCTTGTGCACACTATATAAAAGCTTTCAGTGTGAGTTTGCCTTTAGAAGCCACAACTGACTTGTTTTTCTTAGTTGCTATATAAAATATATATAAAAATGTACTTGCTCCTAAGCGAGACAGCAACATGCTGAGATTAATCAGTAAGTTACACTTGCATTGTCATGAACATTCAAACCCGAGATCTCCTCCTAGCTGTCATTTCTAGCTGCTTATTATAGTTGTTCCTCACACACAGCACACGCCTCACAGCTGAGTGATATTCACACTTTTGCTTCCTGAAGCCTCTGTGGCTCATAGCAAACCCCCTATTGAAGTTTGAAGTTTGAAAATCTTCAGACATCAGTGTGAAATGTTGATGAAATGAGGGTTTCCTCTTTCTGTTTTCTATTTAATTGGTAAAGGGAACAAGTACACTACTTACACTAATAGTCATAAATCATGACGAGTTGACAGGACATGTTTCTACTGAAATTCTGTGAGGGTTTCAGACTGTATCATGTGGGGTAAATTGTTGTTATTTTAATTTTTTGCCTGCTGGCACTTAATGGGTACAGATAATTGATTCTTCTCATAATAGTGAGATTTTTGTACTGTCCTTGTGCATAATCAGATTTTATACTCTGTCCTACCGTTTCATTTACGTTTACTGCATTTAGCCCATATGCAGAGTGAATTACAGAAGTACATTGTAGTGTCTATCAGAAACATATCCTCATACTGGTGCAAATAGGTAATGGTCTAAGAATACTACAATTGTAAAGCTAATCATCAAGCTGAAACCCTGGCAGAAGGAAATTAGTATTCGTTAGTACAGCTCCAAAAACATTACAAGACCAGTCATTCCACCAGCCCGGCTGCCGGGATGTATGTTTTCCTTGTTTTTTAAGGGAAGGTGAGTCAAGTCAAGCTTGAAGGGAATGTGGTGCAGGTTGGGGTTTAATAAATGTCTTGAGGGAGGTTTGCATTGGTCTGTTTTTGCAGGGAAGCCCCAGTGTTTTACATCTCATGCAGAGGACACCCAAGTGGTGCAACAGAAAAGTGTTATTGTTGGGAGAATGCAAGTTTAAATCCGGACTGTGCCATAGCCATTTCTGGCTGGAAGCAAAGAGAGCAAAATTGGCCATGCTCTCTGGGTGGGAAGGATGGCATACACCCATCCTTCTATAAATCAATAGCCAGTTGTGAGTGTCTGTGGGCTTATGTATGCTCAGTGTTTGTTACACTGCAGCATGACTGGCTGGTGGCTGGTCTGATAGGAGAGAGCTGGATGTTGGGTGGGATTTGGCAGATGAACAAATTGGGGAGAAAATGAGAGGGGGAATTGGATGTGGGTAGTTATAACAGCGAGTGGTGGGAATGCAGCAATATGGTGGTGTGGGAGAACTTTGGGAAATTGAAAACAAGGATCAATTGTAAGGCTCTAATGGCATGCAGGGGAAGACCCGAGAGGAGCATGATGCCGTAGTCTAATCTTGAGATTGCAAGACTGAAAAAGCTCCTGACGGGCCTCTATGGAGAGCAGTGTATAGGCTTTCAAAAACCAACAAGGGAACAGTGGGCTGTGGGAAGCACATATTATACCACTACATGCCTCAGCCTAACTGGACTTCCTTCAGTTCTTCCTTTGCTGATCTCTGCACTTCCAATATGAATCCTTACATGGCCAATTATTTGGAAAGGGAAATACACCGGCAGGAGACCGTTAACTGTTCATCTTTTGTGGCTGGATCCTGTTCTACAGGGAACACATTAATCACTGATCACGTTGATATGGCTAGTATTAAATCACACTGCTGGCCCCACCTCTATCTGTTTCGAATGCTGTTGATTGACAGACCCTTGACATTTGATCAGCCTCCTTGCTGTGATGCGTTAACGTGAGGGCAGCTCATTGCTAAATGTCTAGTGAGCATGTCACTGTGCACATCGAATATATTGTGTTCGGCTGTACATCAGCAGCTAGAGAAGATCAAATGTGCACCCAATCTCCATAAAATTCAAACAACCTGAGTTTGATGATGTCCTCTTTTGAAAAGCTGGATCCTTTTCGGTAAATAGTTTCTGCTTTCACGTCTCTTTTATCATACAGTATTGTTCAGCTGTCATCATACTGCATCAAGGTTCTGTCTTTATACTCCATTCCCCAAATCAGCATAGTGAGATGGCTGCTCGATTTAAAATTGATCCCACATGTTCTTTACAAAGATTAATTCTGGGGAAAGAGTGAGGAAGCAAGAGAGGAAGTGGGCGGGGGGAGAGAGTGACAGAGGAGGGACAATAACCTAACAGAAGCCAATGTTTAATACTCTTGAGTGTAGATGCTATTGTATCCCCCAAACCATGACTCCGCAGTCGTGCCACAACACCCAGTCCTCTCCTCAGAGTTTTAAACCCAAAACAATTAGCCTACCGGTATTAAAAATATTGTCATTACTAGGGTTTTTTTTGTTGTTGTTTTGGCATTTGCACAGATGCTTCAGTTTGGATACCAGTGTCACTAGCTTTTTCATTTATTTCTGAAGAGATGTAACAATACTGTAAGAAAACAGAGCTCATGTTACAGATATGAATCTATTTAACATCATTTTGAGTTTGGATGTGTGGTGAGATGGGTATCAAAGTAATAATTTGAGGCAGATGCATGATGGGAGTTTTGAGTGTTTAATACTGGCCAGACATTCTGCAAAGATTCACATTTTGCATATGTTGATAAAATCATTGGTAAAAATTTCTTGTGTTATTCCCAAAAATGACTTTTAGTATTGGGAACACTAAGGAAGACTTAGGAGCTTACTTGTCTCGTGGACATTCCACAACATTAAAGCATAACTATTAGGACTGGGTATTGAGACCAATTTGGCGATTTGATTCTTATTTATATGGTTTCGATTTCGATTGAATATCGATCGGTTCTCAATATTTCATTAAAAATGTTAGTTTTGCAGACACAGAATCCATACTTTAATATAAATGCTGGTAACTGAAACCCTTCAACTTGGCTATATTACTGAAATACACATTTCCATAAATGATAGGGCCCATACATTTGTTTAATGTATATTGAGTAAAAAACCTTGTAACAAAGAAATCATAAATCTGTGCATTAAATGCACACAAGGTAAAATCAAGCTACACATTACTGTAAAAGATCAACAAAAACATTGTAAATGTACAACAGTGAAATTCATTAACAACTTGAAACATGTTTAAGAAATAAAATCATTTTCAAAATTCAAAACACAAAAGATGGCGATGTGTTCAGGACAAGATGTGAAATGCAGATAATATTCACATTCTCTCAAGTAAGTCACGCACATTAAGAATCGATTCAGGGATTTCCCAAATCAGTATTGTTTCGTTAAATTGAAGATTGATTCAAATCAATCGATAGAAGATCGATTGGAATCTATATTTTTTACTTAGCCCTATTAACTATAAATGTTATGACGTGTCATTCAATAATATATTCAACATTGTAACTGCTTGCGGAAAGCTGAGATATAAGTGGAATCACAGTCTAGACTGTGCATTTACAAACATAATCCATTTTACAATAATAACAGTTCATTTTAGCTGAAATCAGTGAATAACAAAAACCCTCTAGTCCTCAACACAAGCACATTGGCACTGATATGAATATTATGCATAAATAAGCATGCTGTTCAGTTTGAACTTGCTTATTTATCCTGGATTCTCTCATCCAACATGATGAATTGATTGCAGTTATTAAACGAGCATCTGTTTAAAGATGGTCTGCACATTCATAAGCTATTGTATAACCAGATCAAATCACATGACATTATTTCAAATATGTATGTTATCTTCAAATAAGATTCAGTCTCGTCTATCTACTCAAGTGTATTGGCCATAATTCCCAGAACCTCTCACGCAGCGACTCAAATGGTCCACGTTTTTATCTGGATGATGTACTGAGCTGCCAAAAATATAGTGCAGTTCAACTTTTTTTTATGAATCTCTGGAAACTCTGAAAGCACTGTGTTGCTGGATATTTTAGTGTACTCCCTGACTGACTTTGTTGCTCATAGTAACGTTACAAAAAAATTAAGTTGAATCTTTTGCTACTTGAATCATAATACAGTGGTGTGAAAAAGTATTATTTTATTCTGTTTTTGTGTACATCTCATACTAAACTGTTTCAGAAATGGAAACAAAATCTGAGATAAAACAAAGGCAACACATAATACAGTTTTTAAATGATGTTAGTTATTGAAGCAAAAAAGTGATCCAATAACAACTGGGCCTGTGTGAAAATGTATTTGCCTCCATGTATTTAGTAGTTCCCCAAATCTATGAAACTGCATTCACAATGGTGTTCAGCTGGACTAGACACAATTACTGATTACTGCAAAGCCTGTTCAATCAAATCAACACTTAAATAAACTTTTTCAACATCATGAAGTTGGTTAAAAGATCTTACCTTGTAACACTATGACAAAATTGAAAGAAATTCCAGAAATGGTGAGGAAGAAGGTGATTTGAAATACATCAGTCTGGGAAGGGTTATAAAGCTATTTCAAAGGCTCTGGGACTCCAAAGAACCACAGTCAGAGCCATTATCTCCAACTGGGGGGGAAAAAACTCTCAAATGCTGGAGTCCCAAATAGGACAGGCAACCCTCATGGCCGTCGTCAGAGAGAAGAGTGTTCGGACACAGCTTACATGTCAATGGGAATCCAGTAGCAATAGAACTGTGAGCCATAATTATTTTGTCAACAGAAAACCCCCGGCTGGAACCAGAAGGTTATAATGTGTAGAACGGTAATAAATTATTTCCACACTTTGATGACTGGCCGCCGGATTATACCGAGGTGCGCAGCGTATCAAAAATTCCACTTAAAAATAGCGGGGAACTGGCAAAGCAGAAGTGGATCTTTTTGCAACAGAGACGACCACTCACTGTCACTTGTGGTTTGCGAGAACAGAGGCATCCAGCTCGTTAGGACAGGACTCTCTGTCTCACGAGTGGCCTAACTGTCTGCTTTATGCGTTCCCTCCTTTTCTGATGTTATGGGAAATATTACACAGGATATGTCTGTGCAAACGCAGTGCTCCTGGTTGCACCCTGATGGCCAGCTTGTCCCCCGATGGCCAGCCTGTCCCATGATTCTGAGACTATTAGTGGGCAGGCCATGGCAGCTTCCGCTCTGGAGGAATCTGTTATCACAGATGGACGGAACTGTTTGGCACTCAGACCCAGCTTGTCTGCGGCTTTGGCCTTTGGGGCCAGCTCTCTTTGAGTGTGAACCTGCCGTTGTTAATACTATGACTAGTGCAAGGGCTATATCCACACGCCAGCTCTATGCAGCACGTTAGATGTTATTCTCGTCATGGTGTAGGGATCGTGGGTCGGATCCTACATGTTTTGAAGTTCCAAGAGTTCTGAGTTTTTTTGCAACATCTTTTGGATACAGACAAGGCAGCCTGCACGATAAAGGTGTATGTCACAGCCATTTCTGCATATCATGTACCAGTTAATGGTTCTTCTCTTGGTTTCCATACTCTTGTTATTTTTTATTTTTTATTTTTATTAAAATAAAACCCCCTATTTTCCGAGGTGGGATTTACTACTTGTACTTGATTTTGTCTGTTTGCTGCCATTCGAGCCTTTGCACAAACAGCTAATGTGAAGTGGATATCTCTTAAAACAGTATATTTTTTTGGCTATCGCTTCTACAAAGCATGTTAGTGAATTGCATACATTGTCTGTTAGCGAGTTATGCATGCATTGGTTGCAGGAGGATTCTGTTGTTGTGCTTCAACCACACCCATCTTTTCTTCCTAAAGTTGACTGCTTTTCAGTCTGCAGTTCAATCAGATCTCATCTTGTGTCCTGTTCGCCTTGATCTGTGGCTACTGCTTTTCACCTTGGGCAAACCGATCAGCTTTTTGTTTGTTATGGTGGTGCCCAGAAAGGAGCCGCCATTGAGAAGCAGAGATTGTCAAATTGGATTGTGGAGGTGATCACTATAGCATATCCTCTTCTTATCCGTTTAGTTGAGGCCGACCTTCGGTCACTTTATGGGTCATCATTTTCCACGCATTTCTGTCTTTGACCGCTTCTTTCAGATCTTTCGTGTGCGTGTTTGTGTCTGCCTTGATTGTGTCCAGCCAGCGGGTTCTCTGACGCTCTCTTCTTCTTGACCCACTGACTGTGCCGATCATTAATGTTGTTTCTAGGGAATTAGCTCTCATGATGTGTCCAAAATATGAGGACACATCTGTTTTCGAATACTGTTTCATGATTTTTATAGCATATGAGAGCCCAAAAGCCTCTGCCATGAGCTGTCTCTTGTCATTCCACTAGGACTGTGTCTGCTTCATGGGCTGCTTTTAGAGGAGTGTCTATAGTGGATATGTGTATCTGCTACTCGGACTTCTCCCAGTACCTTTGCCCGCTTCTACAAGCTCAGTGTTGCTCAACTATCCCTCATGCTGTCAGCTCAGCAGTTCGTCATCTTGAATACTTTTAGGTGGGTGGCATCCTCATGACTATGTTGCTAGGAGTCCTCCAGTAGTTCTAAGTCATCAGAGGAATGAAACAGAGCGCTAGTTACATAGGTAAATGTTGTTCTGTGAATTTTCGATGATCGCCAGAGTTCATCACTCGGAATGCGCTAGAAAGCATACCGAGACTGAATGCTGAGCTAATGTGCATGTTGCTCTCGAGGCTCAGCGTACGTCACTACCTGACTTTGTTGGTGTATTATCTCGACCTGTCTAGCTGGTGCTGTTGTAATCCACTAGTGCTAAAGCACCTCCTCTGGCGGTCATCCGGAATTCACACAACCACAGTTACGTAACTAGCAATCTAGCAGCTCAGTGGGGCTCCTTATACTGTCACGCCTCTCGCACGTTATACTTCTCTGCTTATATTCCATATGTTGTATATTCTTTATTCAGTTTATGAAAAGAGAATTGTGTAGCTGAAGTAACAGGTAAATTATAATTTAATGCATTGGTGATTCTACTTCCCATCCCTTTAGTGAAATCCTCAGACAGAGGCCATCTGTTTGTTAAAGCAATGAACGGTGAAACAGTCACCTGAGAACACTGTGCATTTCCTCTAATGAGAGCTGTGGCGTTTCATTAATCACAGTGTGTGTCCATGGAGTGTGTATAACCTGATCCCCCTACTGTAACCAGATCACTGTCTTTCCCAGTATAGTTTCTGAGACCATCACACTCCCAGGTCTCTCTCCCTGTCTGTCTGACTGTCTCTCTCTCGTGCTCTGTGTTTCTCTCTCCCTGTCTCTCCCCGTGTTTCGCTCTCTCTCTCTCGCTCTCTCTCTCTCTCGCTCTCTCTCTCTCGCTTTCGCTTGCGCTCTTTCGCTTACTCTCTCTCGCTCTCTTGCTAACTCTTGCTCTCTCTCTCGCGCTCTCTTGCTCTCTCTCTCTCTCTCTCTCTTTTATTTCCAGGGCTCAGAGTATATGCTTATATTTTCTGGTTAGTCTTGTCTCACATTTTTCTCTGTTTTTTCTCTCTACCTTTCCTCCAGCTATTTCAGCATGAATGTGTTGAGGCTTTGAGAGCGGTATTATCACAGGAAGGAGTATAAGAAAGAGAATGAACAAACAGTGATGGAGTCATGTCTGGGTTTCTAGACCTTGAGGGCAGTGAAGTCAGAGAAGGGACTAAAGATGAGAGAGTTACACTCACACCTGCACAAGCTTTACCTCTCAATATGTCTGCCTCATATCAACACAAATATGGAAAATCATAGTTATTTATTGGAATGATTGTCATATGAGTAGTTCCTTTCCATTTTTATTAAAATGACAGTTCAAGTCAATCAACTCAAGTTTCAGTCAGTTTGTCTTATATCTATAATAACTACTAAATAGTTAATGTTAAAGTTTAAGCCTAATATTATTTTTTTATTTTCCCCTATGTTCTCCGACAATTTGCTCACCTGCCAATTCCCATCCACCTGCAGCTCTTCCCAATCCTACAACAGCTACCAACTGGGGAGTGTGAAGACAAATGTGCTTCTTCCGAGACACTCGAAACGAGCCAACTGCATCTCAAGAGCTTCCTCTCTCTCATGCTCTCTCCCTCTCATGCTCTTCTTTTCTCTTATTCTCTCTCTCTCTCTCTCTCTCTCTCTCTCTCTCACTGTTTCTCATGATCTCTCTCACTCTTTCTCATGCTCTCTTTCTCTCTCCCTCTCACTCTTTCTCTCTCCCTCTCACTCTCTCTCATGCTCTCTTTCTCACTCACTCTCACTTTTTTTCTCTCTCTCTCTCACACTATTTCTCCCACACTCTCTCTCGCACGCTCTCTCTCTGGAACACATTCTGATACTTGCTCTCTGCTCCATACTCTCACACAAGGCTGTAATTTCAGTAGCCAAGTCTAAACCTCATACTGACTGACTGAGAGACCAGCTTGTGCATAATGACTAACATTTTCCACTGATTTTGATTCAGGAGGTAAACACACAAGATACGTCACCTTCCCAGCAAAAAGCTTCACATGCCAATAACAAACGTATTTAAGACAGCCAAATTAGACTGTACAACCATATTCACACTTACACTTTCTCCACCCAGCAGTCTAGAGCCACTCAACCGTAAGAGACCCACAGAGGGGTGTTTGTGTGCATGCAGCAGTCAACCATTCTGTTTCCTGCTTGCTCAGGTTCAGTGCTGTTTTTGATGGGATCACATTGCATCCTACTGAAAAGAACACTGATTTGACAGAGGTAAAACAATATAATTGAGTCATGATGGCTTGAATAGTATGTTGAACGGTTTCAAATAGATCACCTATGAAGGTTCAAGAAAAAAGTCTGGAAGTGGTTATTCCAAGACTTTGCAGAAATCTGTCCATTTATCTAAGCTCAGGTGCATCTGTGCTACTTCTCACCTGAGAGGAAAATCCAGATTCTGAGGAACAAATTGCAGCCTTTTCCTTTTTAAAAATGTATTTATTTATTGTGCGACTGCTGCCTAGTACAGTCAAATTAAAAGTGTACTTTTTTTTGTGTGTGTGTGTGTGTGTGTGGTATTGCATTAAATAGGTTGCGTGATTATGGGTGTGCCCTTACCCTTCTTTATTAGTCTTGTCAGGCTGAGTGATGGTCTCTATATTCTCATGCCTATCTTCTGCATCTCCTGGCTGAATATTGCAGAGGACATTATTAAACGTTAATTCAGTTGTGAATTGCATTGTGCACCTCTGCTAAGGCACACATTTAACCCCAACACACAGCTACAAACAAAATAAGTGTACCTTCAACTGCAATTCACAGGAACCTCAAAGAGTATAAGACTATAGTAATGCTACTGTAATAGCAGCAGAGATGTGATCAGGGCTGCTACAACTAATCATCAGAATTGATCATATAATATAAAAAAATTAATAATAGTGAAAGTAGGCAATACCTTTTCTTAGCGAGTAACTGGCCTGTGATGTGAAGCATGCTGTGGCGTACAAGTTATTTGTAGTTGACATCATTTTGTCAGATACATGTTGCCAGTATTGTATTGTAGTTAGTGTTATATAATTAAGTCTAATTAAGAGTTCTGTTGCATTAGTTGATTAAAATTCTTGAAAGAAACTTAAATAATTTCGATATTTTAGTATAATTATATAATGTTTGAATAACACATGAAATTATTTATTCTTACAACACCCGAGTCCAATCACAGAGTCCTGACCTCAACCCCATTGAACACCTTTAGGATGAACTGAAACACCAGGCCTCCTCAGCGAACATCAGTGCCTGACCTTGTCAATGCCCTTGTGGCTAAATGAGCACAAATCCCCTCAGCCACACTCCAAACTCTACTGAAGACCTCACACAGAGTGGTGCAAAAGGGGCCTGAATCTGTAGTGTGATGTTTAATGAGCACACATGGGTGTGATTGGTCAGTTGTCCACATAGTATTGGCCATAGTGTGCTTGTGACTAGCTGATGAATGAGAAGCCCTCACTGCGATGTAGAAATCTTGGTTCTTGACTTGTTTTGTATTAGATACTCTTGTAACAGAATGTAGACAGTACAGCTTAAAAGACTTAATTATCAGTGTGATATGTGATATGATAATATGTCAAAAATTTACCCTGGGTTCATCTTGTTTGTCGTCTTTACTGAACATATCCATAAGCTAATGTTTTTAAAGCAATATGTTTTAGTCACTACGTCTCTGGTGTCTGTGTGTGGAAATATTGAATTAAGCTTTGTGTGATAATGTTTAATAAATACAAGATCATCTCTGTCCTTAGGTGCATTATAATGTGTATTGATCACATGACCAGGTTCTATTGATCATTGTGTAGGTTTATTTCCTGTTAATGCTACTTTACACCACACGTCAAACACACATTCTCTCTTTTTCCCTTCACTTGCTGTGCTTATACAGTTGCTCACATATGCAGGTGAGGCTTTGGCAGATAAAGTGGGGCAGTGCTCCTGGGGACAGAAGAAGGAATGCAGGGGGTGCGTGTGTGTGTGTGTGTGTGTGTGTGTTAGCTGTCGGAGTATGAGTTATTGTTCAGATATTGGACGCCCGCCTTCAGTTCAGCTCCTGTTCTCCTCTTTTATAGCCAGCCCTGTTTATCACTCTGAGAAATGACTGCAGCTCATTCACCTCACACAACAGCTTTTCACTATGGGGTGTGTGGTGTGGTTGGCAATGTCCCGCTTGATGGTCCTGAAAAGTCTTCTTTGGAGAAACTGACCAAATAGTGTTTAGCGTCTGTGTTAACGGCGTATGGCTTCATTTGAGAGGATTTCAGCTTATGAAGCTTGACTGTGTTCTCGTGTTCTCACAGAGTCCTGTCCGAAACAAGCGTTATCTTCACTGTGATTCTGCTCTGGTCCTTTACCAGACACACACACTCCCTATCGCCAGCAGGATATCTACACTGAGTCCACAAGTGCGATTAGCACTTTCAACACCCGGTCTGATACACAGAGATAGACTCACCAGGAGACAGCAGAGCGTGTGTGTTGTACACACCCAAAGACTGCGCCATTTTCCTTGGCACACAATATGCTCCATATTAGATAAGAATTATTGTAGTATCAAACTATTCTTCCCTTTCAGTTACAGCAGGGTGCTGCCAGCACCGGATTTACACTTCAGCGAGGTAGTGTTTGTGTACCAGGTGTTTGTCACATTCACACACCGCTTATATCCAAAGGTTTTACACCTCGCTTGCATGTAACGATACACGTTGTAGCCACTGCATGTAGCTACACACGTCAAATACAGCAGCTCACAAAGGGTTTTTTGTATCCATCGGAATTCGATTATTATAAAGCTCTCTATAGGCTAACGTACTCCATTATATCAAGCTTGAACTGAATGAATGATGAACCTTAAATAGTAGCGAGAGGAGAGGATGAGACATTTATCACTCGAGCCAGTATCTCGTGTTATGGTTTATCAATACCCAATAAGTCAGCAGGCCTGTCCAATGATGCTTGCTCTGTAGTCTTTTATAACTCCTCTCTTTTCACAATGGCTGAGGCAGAGACCATGGAGACAGCAGGGCCCTGTGTTTTAAATACACATTAAAGAAAATAATAATAAATAAATATAAATAAATATATATATGTGATTCACGATGTTTTATAAAACTGTTTTATACTCTTCATAGGCGATTTATTGTCATGGTGGCTTAGTGGTCAGCATGTTTGCACCTCCAGTGTCGGAGGTTCAAGTCCAACTTCCGTCCTGTGTGCGTGGCGTTCATGCGTGCATGTTTTTCCTGTGCTTCGCGGCGTTTCTTCTGGGTACTCCGGTTTCCTCCCCCAGTCCAAAGAAATGTCCTGCAGGCTAATTGGCATCTCTGAATTGTCCGTAGTGTGTGAGTGAATGGGTGTGAGAGTTTGCGATTGTTCTCTGCAATGGGTTGGCCCCTCATCCGGGGTGTCACCCTGCCTTGTGCCCTACAGTCCCCTGGGATAGGTTCCAGGTTCACTGTGTAGGCTAACTGGTATGGAGGATAGATGGATAGATTATATCTTCATTTTTCCGTGTTTTTTTTCAAAGCAAGTTCCATTAATTGTTTTTTCACATTAATGACAATAAAATTCTTACTTCTGTATAGACTGTTCTCCACTAGGGGTATGTCTAGGTTAGGACCAAATGTCTGCAAAAGGATGGGATTATCTGACAGTTTGGACTTTTTTTAAAAAAAACAACAAAGACTGCAGGTTTTAATAAATAAATAATAATAAATAAATAAATAAATAAATAATAATAATAATAATATAAAAGTAACCTTCCAAAAAATAAGTGCCAAAACTGTTCTTTTTTAGTACTGATGTTAAGGTTAGGTTTAGGTGTTGGTGTGGGCATTACATGTGCGTGTAGGTGCATGTGTGGTTGTAGACCGGCATGTGGGATTTTAGCGCTTTCCTCCTTGTTTTGTTGTGCTGACAGTGCGATGAGTCAGAGTTGAGTCAGTCTGTATTATTTAACTTTGCCTCTTAAGAGGTCATTAGCACAATATTGTGTTCTTATTGTACAGAGCTGCTACTGAGAGCTGCTAGCAAATGGGATACGTGTACAATTTAAAGTAATGACACCTCAAATGACACTTCCTTCTGATTTTGTTCTAAATTTTTTCTCAGATTATACACAATGGATTACTTGTTAGAGTATGTGTACGTGGAGGGAAAGCCAGTGCATAGCATCAACAGTCTATAGCCTGACATCAGCTTAGTATTGGTAAAGAGTTGGTTTCAAAGCTTTCACAAGTTTCACTAGAGTGTGTGTGGTACTTTTCAACTCTAAACAAGATCAGTAATTACCTACTCTCACAGTAAGAGACCATTTGTCTGACATTACAAATGACTAACCACAGACATTTTCTGGAACGTGTCAGCAAATGTGCAAGCGTATCTCATTTACCTGGCCCCACCATTTCAAACATAACGCTTGAATAACGTTTGGGACTGAATTGTTTTATTTATTTTTGTAAACCCCTTCTAATTTGTCTTGCTTTCAAATGCTCATTTTGTTTTCTCATTGAAGGAAGTGCATGTACACAAAATTATTTATACACAGAGAGTGCAGAGAGCCAATCAAATTGCAACCTTAGGATCCTGAAGCTTGTCTGATGTCTGATGCCCCGTAGCTCATGAGCAGGCTATCTGCTGCTGAAAGGAGAAAAGATTAAAATCCCCAGGGAGCCAAAATCCATGATTGCTTCAAACTAGTTTGATGATGTGCTTGTTGGCTGCAATATGCAAGTAAAATCATGAATAATATTCCACACTGTCCAAAAGTACTTTGGTAGAATTTCTCCCCGTTTGATGTAAATCAGGCGGTCGTGATCTTTTGTAAAGCTTGATGCCTGTTCTCACTGAGTGAAGGTAAATGAGTGAGTGAACGCTAACCTGCCACCACTCATGAACATAAGTCATCTAGTGGCAGAGCAAATATCTGCTTAATGTAATTTTGCGTAGTTCTACTTGAGTAAAGTTCCAATCCACCATGTACAAATTCCATCATTTAGCACCTACTCTGAAGCAGGTTTTACTTTGTGCAATTCCTGTGGCCTTTTACAGTTATTACTCGTCACACTGTACAAGATGATCGCAATAAGAATTCTGTAACAGACCGTGTGATGGCGTGCTTGCCATCGTCTTCAGCACAGCAGCACAGGTTTGTAGCTCTTCAACAGGAAAGCTTAAAAATAGTTTCACTTTGTCATCATAGCAAATAAACTCTATGAACAGAGCATTTGCGTCCCTTTTTGCCCCGGCGTAATATAACTGCGAGAAGTCATTATAGACGCATTGTGTCTGTTATTGCAATTCAGCAAACTGAATTATTTTATATTCCAGTTGTTTTGTTTACGTTTTTGCCATGGCTACTACTGTGCTTGTAGCGGTCCCATGAGTTTTGTGTAATTGTATACTGTCCTTCTATCGGTAGAACTTAGACGAGCATCATCGCAACGGTCACACTTTTTACAGATTTTACAGCACAATTTGTCGTCGGCTGTCTTTGGTTGCAACTGCACTGAATCAGCCACTAGGGAGCGTTGTGTGTTCTAAGACCACCAAGCTCAACTCCCAAGCAAAGGCTATACTCTGATGTGTCTGCGTCGGCAAAATGTACCCGAATATCAGCGGGTGTAAAGCCGGCTTAAGCCTTGTAAGTCTTCATCTCTGGTGTGTCTGCTGTGGTTCTTCATATGGTGGTAATGAGAGAAAGCACAGAGCCACTGCACTGATGCACAGGGTGTGGGGAGGATGGAGAGAGACAATGGGGGCTGAGTACTATGAGGATAAACTGGGAAGTGATTCCAAAGGATGTCGCTCAAATGTAAATTTTTGTTTGCATAATGCCAAATGAAATGTTCTGCCAGGTCCACTGCATGTTCTTTACTCTGCTCCACAGCTCCACCAAGTGTTTAATAATATTAATGACGTTGCAGTGGTGTGCAATTTGGTCAGTAAGTAATGGATATATTATACTGAAGAATCCGAGATCAGAAAGAAATGTCCTGATGTAGTACTAAAGAGTGTGAATCTGTACTAGTGTGTGCATTATGCCTTGAATCCTGGGAAGTTTTACTCTCATGCAGGCAGGAGCGGGCACTCTGATATGAAACTCACAGGAAAATAATGGCTGTGTAATTAACATGGGAGCATATCGCACACATACAGTGTACTGATGGTGCTGTGTGGTAGGTTAACTACATTATTCATTCATTTTCACTTTACAGCTAGTATGGTCAGAGTCACCGTGGTTTAAATTATTCATTTGTGTTTTGGGAAATGGAATGAACCATGTTCATATCGCAGATGGCTACAAACAAAAATAACATCTGGAGCTGGTGAGAGAGAGGTTTTAAAAAAGTCCTACACACCTCTGTGTCTGTCCAACAGAAGTGTGTGTCTTCCATATAGGTTTGTCACCATTTTTCCATAATTGCTTAATCATTTGTGCTGATTTGGAGTATTGGATGGGCTCAGGATTAATCATTAGGTTTTACAATCATGTGTATCCATGTAACATTTTGATCCTCAAAAGGTGATGCACTCTATCAAATGGCGGAAAATTGGCATTTTGTACTAATTTTCACAATTTAAAAGAGAAAAAACAGATCAGTCACATAGAAAAAGTAAGTACACCCCTACATTTATCACACCTTCAAATCCATAAAATTAGAATCAGGTGTTCAAGTTTGGGTGTCAGTGATTAGAACCTGCTTAGGGAGTGCAGGTGGAACCTGTCTTGTTTAAGTCTCATATCTAGTGCCTGGTGTTCCCTTTGTTATTGAGGTGTTTGGTGTCATCATCCAAGATCTAGAGAGTTCTGTAAGACCTTTTTAGAAATAAGGTTGTGGATGCCTATTCGTCTGGCAAGGATTTAAAAAGATCTCCAAATTATTTGAAATACACCACTCCACTGTAAGGAAGATAATCTACAAATGACGCAGATTTGAAATGATTGCCAATGTGTCCAGGACAGGCTGTCCCAGCAAATTCTGCCCAGGAGCAGACTATTTGATGCAAAAAAAGCAGTCTCCAAGAAACCCAAAATTTCATCACAGGATCTGCTAGTAAGTCTTGCAATTGTTGGTGTCAAAGTCCCTGCTTCTACAATCTGAGAGAGATTGCACAAATTTGACCTGCATGTCAGGAAATAGCCTTTTCAAGACTTCAGTTTGCCAAAGAGCAAATAGGCAAAGACCAGGCATTTTGGAATAATGTGCTCTGGACACACGAATTAAAGAGAGAGTTGTTTGGCCACAGTAACAGCAGACATGTTTGGCACTGACCAAAGGCAGCTTTTCAGGAGAAGCACCTCATACCAACTGTGAAGCATGGGGGTGGAAATGTTATGGTTTGAGGCTGCTTCAGGGACTGGACAGCTTATATTCATTGATTCAGCTATGAAGTCTGCATCATATCAAAGAGTGCTTGAAGAGAATGTGAGGCCATCTTTCTATTCTGTTGAAAGTTCCACATTCGGTTCAACTTCAACTTGCAATGATCCTAAAAAAGAAGAAATGGAGGGTTATGGAATGGCCTATGCAAAGGCTGGCTTTGAATCCCATTGAAATGTTGTGGGGGGATTTGAAACAGGCAGTACATGTAAGAAAACCCTCAAACATCTTGCAGCTGAAGGAATATTGCATGAAAGTGTGGTGAAAAATTCCAGCAAACCTGATGGACAATTATGCAAAACGCCTACAAGAAGTTATTTCTGCTAAAGACTGCAATACTAGCTTCTTAGGCCAAGGGTGCACTTACTTTCCCCCCAGAAGAATTACATCTATTGATATTTCTGTTGAATAAATGGTTGAAAAAGCTCATTTTCCTTGTGGTTTTGTTCAAGTATACAGTATCAACTTTATTAATACTGTAAGCACTGTTTCAAAGATCATCAAATATTTGCTTTTCCAAATATGTCAAAAAAGCCAACAATTTCCATGGGGTATACTTATTTTTTGACATGACCGTGTGTGTGTGTGTGTGTGTGTGTGTGTGTGTGTGTGTGTGTGTGTGTGTGTGTGTGTGTGTATTCCTGCACTAGCATATTTCAATCTGGGTCAAATAACTGTAGTATGTATCTATGTCTGAATTAACTTTCCAGTTTGCCAGAAACCATAATTAAATTGTTAATCCTGATTATGTCTAAGGCCCTACTGCTAGCTTCCAGCAAGTCTGCTTTTATATCTCTGATGTGTGTGTTCATTTATCTGTTTATCTTTGCAGTGAAGAATCTTGTCTTTTACATTCACAGCACTTTAACAGCTCATCTGGTGCTGTTCCACACCTCTGACTGTTCTCTCCCACTTTGGGATTATGGGAGATTTCATTTCTTCATGTGTTTACCTAACACAGAACCAGGATAAAATGACAAAATATTAACTTATCATTGTGAGTGTAGAGGGGTTTTTTTGTGCATGTGTTTGAGAGGGTCCTTTTCCTTCACTACAGCTTCCAGCTCGTATCTAAGATTCAGTAATGAAATGTTCAATTTAAAATTTAAAAAATGTATGAAAAATACAAGCAAACAGAACATATGCATTTAAAGCAAACATTGTATGCAGGAACATTAGTGTTTTCACTATTTATCTTTTACTTGCTCTTTCTTCTGATTCTTGTGCTTTCTCGTGCTTGCTTTCCAGACCTGAAGAGGGAGGCCAGTATCTGTCACATGCTTAAACACCCCCACATTGTGGAATTGCTGGAAACCTACAGCTCAGATGGAATGCTCTACATGGTTTTTGAGTTGTAAGTAACCTGCTTTTAAAATATTGGAATTTTTCTTTTTCCTTTAAAATGTGCGGTGTTCATCTAATCTAATCTAAAGCAGATGCCCTTTAGGGGATTGTGCTGGTGTGTGTACACCCTTCATTTGCTCCCCAATTTCAGCCATAAAATCTCTTCTCTTTATAATAGACATGGGAAGGAATCTATTTTTTTTTTTCGGGGGTTCCTTATGTCTATAGATGGTGCGAGGGAAAACACAAGGAAATGACTGACATGTCTGATGGACAGACCATTTATTCTATGTACCAAAACACAACCACGGACATATAGTACTTTACACAGTTTGCTAGTTGGTTGAGAGCTGTGATAAGTGATATGATGTTTTTCTACCCACCTGCCATTGATAGTGTGCAAGAGCTCTAACATTTAGCTTTCTTTTATGAGCATCTTAGTATATTGAATAAACAAAATAAAATCATGCTTCTTCTGTGGAACTCTCAGCAGTGTTTATTTTTGCACTGAGAATGCTTGGTACATACCTCTGCCTGTTTTTTCATAACTTGACAGTGCTGTAATTGGTTTAGCATGTGTACAAACATTATAATAAGCATCTGGAGAGAGAGCGGATGATAACTGTAGGTAACAAAGCTTCCACTCCGTCTCCTTGCAAATCATATTTTTCTCTTTATCATGCATACATGCATCTTCAAAATAGAGGGGGGAGAGAGAAGGAGGGAGAAAGGGGCTTACGATGGAGAGAGGGGGAGGGAGGGGAGAGAAAATAATTGGGTGTGAATAATAACCCACCATTATCAAAGTTATTATATTTATTATTGAGATCTTATAGTTATTAGCCTCATTAACTGGTCACTTGAACTGAATGGGTTTTAATCAAAAACCTCAATAACTCAAAATCAAGTCAATCTATAAAGTCAGATTGGACTTAATGTGATGTGGTGATGTGCTGATGGAGATTGTGATGTGGGGATGTGATATGGATGTGGTGTGGTGATGTGATGTGGTGATGGGGATGTGGTCACTGGAATGTGATGTTGTGATGGGGATGTGGTCACGGGGATGTGGTGATGGGATGTGGTCACGGGGATGTTGATGGGGGTGTGGTGATGTGATGTGGGGATGTGATGGGGATGTGATGTGATGTGGGGATGTGATGGGGTGATGTGGATATGATGTGGTGGTGATGGGGATGTGATATGGTGATGTGGATGTGATGTGGGGATGTGATGTGGTGGTGATGGGGATGTGATGTGGTGGTAATGGGGATGTGGTGTGATGTGGTGGTGATGGGGATGTGATGGTGATGTGGTGATGATTATGTGGATGTGATGTGGTGGTGATAGGGATGTGATGTGGTGATGTGATGTGGTGATGATTATGTGGATGTGATGTGGTGGTGATGGGGATGTGATGTGGTGATGTAGATGTGATTATGTGATGTGGGGATGTGATGTGATGTGGGGATGTGATGTGGTGGTGATGGGGATGTGATGTGGTGGTGATGGGGATGTGGGGATGTGATGATGGTGATGTGATGTGGGGATGTGGTGTGGTGGTGATTATGTGGATGTGATGTGGTGATGTGATGTGGTGACAGGGATGTGATGTGGTGATGATTATATGGATGTGATGTGGTGGTGATGGGGATGTGATGTGGTGATGTGGATGTGATGTGGGGATGTGATGGGATGTGATGTGGTGATGTGGATGTGGTGATGTGATGTGGTGACAGGGATGTGATGTGGTGATGATTATGTGGTGATGTGATGTGGTGATGTGGATGTGATGTGGTGATGTGGATGTGATGTGTGGATGTGATGTCATGATGTGATGTGATATGGTGATGTGATGGTATGGTGTCAGTGGAAAGTTAAAAATGTGCCCCTGCGAAATAGACAGAATTTGACTGTACACATTTGAATAACGAGCCTATTATGTTCATGAATCAAATCTGTACTGAGTACACTGGTACTGGTACACTGGTCAGTGGAATTGATTTACACATTTAAACTGGTCTCTGTTGTAGCAGGTTGTGAACCCCTGCCCAGAGGAATTCTGTGTTAGTCTAGTCTAGCTCCTACAACCAGCGTTCCATGTGAACATGTTCCATAAGCAGCAATGACTAACATCACGTTAAAGTAACTGTAACTGTTCAGAGATCTTCTACATAGCAGCAGAACTGTAGCGTATTAAACACACTATTTTCCAGACAGTTAATTGAAAGTAATACAAAGTCATTTTATGGGTATTTTTAGGAAGAGCCTAATGACACATTTAGATGACTTTCCCTTATGTCAGTCCAAACCCAAATACTGTTGCTTCTTATAACATAATAGGTCCTCCACACTCTTTTCCACTGTATTACAGCTCTGTTATATAAAATGGCTGAAGGTGATCATGAGCTTAAAAGGTGCACTATAAAGGTGCTATAAAAACTATACTCCAAGTGGCCATATGAGAGTTTTGTGTCATATGGACTGCTTTTTTGTATATCTGTGTAAACATTCGTCAAAATTCTCCTTTTGTGTTACACTGAAAACAGCATACAGGTTTGGAACAGCTTGAGGGTGAGTAAATAATTTTGTGTGAGTCATTTTGTCTGGCTAGCTGACAGTCATGTTGTTTTACACAGACATTATGACAATAATGAAAAGAGAGTCAAATGATGTAAATTTTTTCTTTGGAACAGCAGCAAAAAATTGTAAGATGACAAACAGGAAACAAGTTAGCAGTGTGTGTATGTGTGTATATACATGTGTGTATATATATATATATTACACTGTGGAAGTTTTGTCGTTCATATTTATTCTGCTCTACTGTGTGGAACATGTTCAATGTATCTGTGCACATGAAGATGAAGATGCCTTTGGGGTAGAGACTGAGTAAATCTGAAATAAAATAAACCACCTGATCTAACTTGTTTTTGTATTGTAATACACACTGACCTTACAGTAGTTATTTGGTCCTAAATATATGCTCAGGATGTGGTTACGTGCGTGTGAGGTGGCGATGCTACCTCTTGCAACACCCTTTGTACCATAACAATCTTTTGTATTTTATTCATCACAGACATTGTGTGTCATCTAATCCACTTCTTTAGCACAGAGGTTCCTGTATGAGTTGTTTTGGGGGGATTTTCATCTCCATACTTCGGTTGTGTATTCTTCAGTGGATTTTCGTGGATGTCTCAGTTGGTTCACAACACTTTTTGAATTTAATAAGTTTGGCAGCAGTGTCGTGTGTGTGTGTGTGTGTGTGTGTGTGTGTGTGTGTGTGTGTGATCTTGCCATGTTTCCTGTTGAAGTCCATCGTGACCTTGCGACAGCTTATCGATCCAGCCATGGGAATGATTTCTCTATGTTCTTGTTTTGTCATAGACGTTCTTAAAGGCTATCTGAAAAATATTTCATGTAAATTAAGTATGAAAAAGTTTGGAAGACGTTTTGTTAAAAAGTGTGACTATTGGGACATCATGTAGATGCTTGGTGAAAGTAGAAAAATGTGAATCTTGTGCTGTTAATATTCTCGACCCAAAAGCAAAGCTGTAGAATCAGACTCAAGATTTATCATTGAAAAAAATAATGTTTTAAGAGTTCTCAGGCATTGAGTCAGTGTTACGGAGTCCTAAAGGCTAAATTTCCACCGCTCCTCTGTTTTTCTCTTTGGATAATGATTGGTGGGTGATTTATATGTACTGTTTTTTTTCACGCTGAGACATTTGAGTTATGTCATGATGAATAAATCCTTCTCTCTTTCTTCTTGTCTTTCAGTATGGATGGCGCAGACCTCTGTTTTGAGATTGTGAAAAGGGCAGACGCTGGGTTTGTCTACAGTGAGGCTGTAGCCAGGTAAGCACGTCTGTGCCATTCACCTAAGCTGATAAAAACCTTCACTGTTTGTTGTGAGTAGTCAGGGAACACTGGTTTCTGTTTTAATCAGTCCTATGATAGAATAGTGTGACTCGGAGACCACAGGTGCACCTTTACCAGAGTAAAGTGCAGAGTTGTTATGCAGCACAAGCACCTTTCTGTCAGACGGATTTCCCTCCAAGCATTGCACATTAAAGTGATGTATTGAGCAGCATGCATTCAAACCACAAAGACTAAGGTATTAGTCTTTAAGGTAAGTCTTAGTCTTTAAGTCTAAGATATATGAAGGTATTGGATTATTGCCTCCTTTTACCATTTATCACTTAAATCAGAAAACCCAGCACAGATAATGGAGAAGGATATGGGTTTATACAAGCTCTTACTGTGATCTAACCAAAAATTCTTTCTAAAGCATGGTAAATTCGTCTAAAGCTTTTCATTCTTGTAAAGACACGTGGCTTATATCCGAAAGCCATTATAAGCCCACAGTGAGAATGACGCTCTCGACCTTAAGAGATGTTTTTTTTTACCTCAGACAATGAGGCCAGAGCATAATATAAGGCCACTGAGTTCTCTTCCAGCACAAGCCTATATCATTTAAATATTGTATACAGTTACATTCATGCCCTGTTTAACTTCTTTTTCACTTTTTGTAGTCACTACATGAAACAGATCCTTGAAGCACTGCGGTACTGCCATGACAACAACATCATTCATCGCGATGTAAAGGTAGGCTCAATGCTGGTTTTCTGAAAAGTTATGCTCTGCCAGGGTTCAGAAAGTGCCATTATACACATTTGTATTTTCTTTTTCTCTGGGTTTCATGCACATTTCCACACAACAGAAAAGCCAATAGAAAATTGAAATGTAAAACCACACTGCATTTTCACCCCAGCCACCAGTATACCCCCCAAAACAGAAGTATCACACAAGAAATCACAGATTTCTGTTCTGTAGAAGATGTGTTGCCTTTCTTTTCTGATCAAAACAAAAGTACATATCACTGTTACTGCTTATTTAAGTATTTGGACACTTTTGTTTTAGTTATTTAATATAATTCCAGTGCATATATCCACTTCAAATTTACACACAGCATCTCTTACAACTTCGTACTTATAAATATGAACAAAAAAGTATGTCCATCCATCCATTTGCCAAAATTTAATTGATAAATGTACATCGAAATTGATTTGATTGAAAAAAGTATTTGGTATATTAAAATAGATATGTTTGTTTAAAGATTACATAAAAATAAACGCTGTATATATCTGTATACAATATATAAATGTTCTTGTGCAGCTTGTGTCTGGTGTCATTATAAAAGACCATTCACATTGGGTGGGAAGATTTCACACAACAAGTAGCAATCATGGTAAAGGAGAAGGAGCTTTGTAAAGTTCTCAGGGTACGACATTGTTTAACAACAATCAAATGGAAAAAGCCATCGAAAAAAAACTTTAACTAACCTGTCAATTGATTGGATAATGTGCAGGTGGAACATTCATGGAACATGCTTTCAGACTAAGACAGTGTACAATAAGTAATGAACTCAATCACAATCATCTCTTTTCCTACACCCTACGCAAAACTCCTCTACTTAAAAACAAAGAAACCCAGAGATGTGCGTCCAAAAGCATTTCAGCAAATGTAGCTAAATGAGCTAAAGGTAATCTGTTGAGTGACATTTCAGAGATAATCTATGCTAATAGTCAAAGCATTTCTATTCCAGGATCTTAGAGCCTGAAGACTTGCAGGAACAAGTCCATAACCCTATCGGGGCCTGTGACCTTAGCACAGCACTGCACACATGGACTTCTTGATTTTCTGAACAAAACTAAGTGTATAGACAGGAAATCTCCTGCACAAATTAGAGATGTGTGCTATATGGGGAGGGCCCTGTTATTTAAACCTAATCATCTTATTTGCTCAGAATGATTTAGTCTCTGTAAACTAATTTAAAGAACTGGCCAAGACTGTGCGTGTGTGTGTGTGTGTGTGTGTGTGTAAAAGTAAAAAATAAGATAGCAGAAGTGATCCAATCAGTGTGTAGGCTTGGAGCTTGGAACAGTAGGTTATTGAAGTATTACATTAAAGAGCATTGTTTTAATCAGGTTTGTAATATGAGCTTCAGGATATATAATATGCCAGAACACTTTCCTTGTTAAAAAAAAAATGACTCCGGCAGAGAAACGGTCATAAATTTAATTGGAAACTCTAGCATGGAGACTTAAATAGAATATTGTAGTACACATTGCAGATGAGCTTTTGTAAAGTTGATGAAATAAGGAACAGTAACACGTCACACATTCACACATGCTATTAAAGTTAACAGCACATACTGATAGCCGTCCATGAAGAGAAAAAATTTAGATAAACTTTATGACTTAATCATCCTCACTTATTTATTAAAGCACTGGGCATCACGTGCCTCTGGGCTGATCTTTATGATGGCTGAAAAACTGAGGAACACTGACAAATGACCAGCAAATTCACACACAATGTGTGGGTTACTTGTTGATGAACTTAACAGTTCAAACTCACACAAATAATATCTTGGGGAAATTACATTTCTCATTATAAGACATATTTATTGTATAACAAATACAAAGTCTATTAACCCTCAATTTATTAAAAAAAATAAAGAAATAAAAAAAAAAGACACACAGGTCCATAGAGGACAAAAATGTCCATGTCCAACAACTGTCATAAAAATATTATATATTATTTTTTTCCACTTTCACTGACTTCAAAGCTCAGTAACCTTCAAAAAAATCTTCAAAGCTCAGTAACCTTCTTTGACTCATATACAGTAGATGGGGTGAGATTTGTGATTTCCAGTACAATATCATTTCTTTCTTTTAAACTGTTCTCACACACAAACCACAACTCTGATATCCACACACACCCACACAATTATAAATGCATTATTTATTCAGGGGGTCTGCAGCGCTCTATAATACAGCAGAATCAGAAAAAAAGGAAAAGCATGGATTTTCCCCATAGACTAAACCTGAGACAATATTACACATTTCAGAAATGTTTTTAAAAATTCAATGTTTTGAAACCTGATCAACAAAATAAAAGCCTATTAACACAGATGATGGATTGATGGATTAAATATTGCAATTTGAATGAGTTTCAATGGGGATATTTTTGTCCTTAAGGTCCTGAGTGTAACTTTTTTGTGTACCTAGTTTAAAATAGATTTATGAAAACAAATGAGGGTGAAATATTACATTTCCAGTATAAATACACACCTTTTGTGAAATGTATGCTGTTTGAATTAACACAGACAAAATGATTAAAAAATAAGAATAAATAAATACATTTTAAATTAATGGACAAAAATGTCAATAAGAACAAACAATGGTTAGCCCATTTTTACTCGTCAAACTTGGAAATTGTCCAATTCTATTGAAATAGGCTTTATAAGTTTTTATGTGTCTCTGTGTGTGTGTGTGTGTGTGTGTGTGTGTGTATATGTGTGTGTGTGTGTGTGTGTGTGTGTGTATATATATATATATATATATATATATATATACTATACAGTATCTCACAAAAGTAAGTACACCCCTCACATTTTTGTAAATTTCTGATTATATCTTTTCATGTGACAACACTGAAGAAATGACACTTGGCTGCAATGTAAAGTAGTGAGTGTACAGATTGTGTAACAGTGTAAATTTGCTGTCTCCTCAAAATAACTCAACACACAGACATTACTGTCTAAACCACTGGCAATAAAAGTGAGTACACCCCTAAGTGAAAATGTTCAAATTGGGCCCAATTAGCCATTTTCCCTCCCTGGTGTCATGTGACTTATTAGTGTTACAAGGTCTCAGGTGTGAACGGGGAGCAGGTGTGTTAAATTTGGTGTCATCGCTCTCACACTCACTCATACTGGTCACTGGAAGTTCAACATGGCACCTCATGGCAAAGAACTCTGAGTATCTGAAAAAAAGAATTGTTGCTCTACATAAAGATGGCCTAGGCTATAAGAAGATTGCCAAGACCCTGACACTGAGCTGCAGCACGGTGGCCAAGATTATAAAGCGGTTTAACAGGACAGGTTCCACTCAGAACAGGCCTCCCCATGGTCCACCAAAGAAGTTGAGTGCATGTGCTCAGCGTCATATCCAGAGGTTGTGTTTGGGAAATAGACGTATGAGTGCTGCCAGCATTGCTGCAGAGGTTGAAGGGGTGGGGGGTCAGCCTGTCAGTGCTCAGACCATACGCCGCACACTGCATCAAATTGGTCTGCATGGCTGTCGTCCCAGAAGGAAACGTCTTCTAAATATGATGCACAAGAAAGTCTGCAAACAGTTTGCTGAAGACAAGCAGACTAAGGACATGGATTACTGGAACCGTGTTTTGTGGTCTGATGAGACCAAGATAAACTCATTTGGTTCAGATGGTAAAGTGTGTGTGACAGTAACCAGATACCAAGTACAAAGACAAGTGTGTCTTGCCTACAGTCAAGCATGACGGTGGGAGAGTCATGGTCTGGGGCTGCATGAGTGCTGCCGGCACTGGGGAGCTACAGTTCATTGAGGGAACCATGAATGTCAACATGTACTGTGACGTACTGAGGCAGAGCATGATCGGTATGCAGTATTCCAGCATGATAACGACCCCAAACACACCTCCAAGATGACCACTGCTTTGCTAAAGAAGCTGAGAGCATGTCTCCAGACATAAACTCTATTGAGCATCTGTGGGCATCCTGAAATGGAAGGTCTCTAACATCCACCAGCTCCGTGATGTTGTCATGGAGGAGTGAAAGAGGACTCCAGTGGCAACCTGTGAAGCTCTGGTGAACTCCATGCCCAAGAGGGTTAAGGCAGTGCTGTAGAATAATGGTGGCCACACGAAATATTGACAC
>JAFFST010048385.1:20689-53189 GCA_022414735.1 Noturus placidus | reverse complement strand
CACACACGCATTCAGCAGGTCTGCAATGTCTGTGTGTGCAGTATTACTGTCTGGCCCACATTTGCTCAGTTATGTGTAGGAGTGTCATTATTGTTCTTCTGCAGGTACTAGAAGAGATTTCCTGCTATCCAGATAATACAGATTTTAAAGAGCTGAGGCGAATCCTAACCCAGCCCCATTTTATGGTAAGTTAAGCTGTTAATATGTTAAGCCAGCTAAACTGCTTTATTAACCTGCTCTTGTGCACAGTATTTCCACCAAGAGAATATAGTGGCTTAAAAATAAGCATCCTGTCATCTTACGCAAGTTAACTAAATTGACTAAACTGTCACAGCATCTCCAGGACTTGCTCTGTTACCCGAGCATATACAAAAGCTACACCACAGTGCAGTTAAAGGCTCGATTCTGATCAGATGATGATTCATTTTCTATAGCAGCTCCGACAGTAGTTCCAGCCGCAGGGTTAATGTTAATGCACTAATCTAATATGTTATTGTTTCTGTAGTAACGACTTGTACAGGGATTTGGATGCTGCACATAAACAGATTAAAAGTGTTTATAATTGTTGAAAGGGAGTTTATCTAGCATTTTCGGAAGAACTCTAGAGTAACCATCAGAGGTAAAGCTGTAACTTTAGGTTTTTGGGTATGGGATTGTCTTCAGAACAGAGGGCTTTGCGCTTTTGACAAGCTGTATTTTATTTTCTCTTATTAACTTCAAGAGAAAATAAAATGGAGGCTGGTGAGAGAATGATTTTTTAAAGTTTATAACGCAAGTGATTATAGGGAGTGCCGTGTTTCTTGGGCCTTACACAACCTTAAATGTAACTATAAATGGATAAAATGTACAATATGTTAAACTTTAATGAATAAAAAAATAATTGTTAGTAAATTTCTGTGGTTTAAGAGGAATAAAACACTTCAGAATGTGCTGTTATTGGAAAATAAGGACTAAAAACGACAGCACTACCTGTATTTTATTGTATACTGCTGTTTGAAAATTGGAAATGGTTCAGAAAATATTTTCTTGCAAACCTTAAGGATAATGTATACTTCTGGGGGAATCTTACATATTTTACAGTTTGCTTTTCCAAATGCATAATAGTCAGTGAACTAAACACAAATGCAATCCACCACCACCATGTGAAGATTTAGATCAGTGTTTGCTTCTTCCTGTTTTGTCCAAATCCATAGCTGCTAGCATGCTGTCTTCAACTCAGCCTTATTCATGCATTTTCTGCAGAATTCTGTACTTCAGCTTTTACAGAAGGGCAAGATAACATGTACATAAACATATATAAAACCATACAGCTGTGACATTTGGATTTCAATTAAAGACATTTAGTTATTCAGCACATATAGTGTGTAGACAGAGCTTAAAATCTAAACATTATAAAACAGTATAAACAGTATAAAAATCAGTCCAAGATTTCACTGAGTTTTGTTTTTCTTGTGATTGTTGTGGCCAGAAATGCTTGATTTTGCTGTGGCTTGTTTTAAAAATTTGCGATACAACTTGTGGAGATTTCTCTGCTTTTATTTTTGTGGAAAACTACTTGAATTGCCAAAAAAAGACCTTTTAGCTGTACTCATGTTTGACATACATGAATCAAAGAGTGCTTTGGTCAAAGTGTGCATTTTGATGATGTCACATGACTCATCTTAGTTCAAATCTGCAGTCATTTTGAAAGATTGCAGAGTTTGCTTGATTTTGCATTCATTTCTGCGATCACAAAATCGCGAAATCCTGGAGAAACTGAAAGATTTCATTCCACAACGTACTCTCGGACACGTTTTCCCAGATTGACATGCAAAACTATTCGGAATCAATTTAAACAAAACGTCTGCGCACGTTGCTTCTTCTAGTACTCAATTAATAGATCTTGTATAGTAGCACTACTTGTATTGTTCCCTGCTTGATATCACTTTGCTTGTATCTCTCATTTGTAAGTCGCTTTGGATAAAAGCGTCTGCTAAGTGAATAAATGTAAATGTAAATGTCTGGACTTTGCATTCAGTGACTCTGAGTAATTACATCATCTCAGGGTTGTACTTTAGTAATGGATAAGTGAGAGAGAAGCCTTGTGCTCTTAACAGTGGGACAAATGGCTTATCAGAGTTTCAGCAGTGGACAGATAAAAATGTGAGTGTGTGTCCTGTACACTGCTGTCCCTCCTGGTCAAGAAAGCTCAGATAATGAGGAGACTGAAGACATGAGTAATATGTTAGAGGAGAAACTAACGGAGCTTAAAAGGAATACACACTTGTCAGCTTTCTGTAGATCAGATAGCGGCGGGAGGCCGCATAGAAATTCAAGAACATTAGTCTTTTTAAAATAAATTTTAGCTGTATGTAAGTCGGGATTGTCATCCTTTAATCTATGATGTACATGACAATGAGAACTATTAATGAATGCAATCAGTTATACACAGCACACTAAGACACACACGAAACAGACATCCGTTCATATTTTAGTGTACAGTACTCTTAGCCACAGGCTGATAAAAATTTAAGACTATTTAAAATGGATGCATTTTTAGATAGAGGACGTAGCGTCTTGGCTGAGAAAGTTAATACAGAAGTGCTTACTGGGGGGGGGGGGGGTCAAAATTGCGAAAATCATCCGATTCTACGGGGCCGCAAAGGGAGGCACCCTACACAACGACGGCCTCACGATGAAAAAGTTTGAGAACCACTGCTGTAGATATCAGGTGAAGAATGAAGGTGTCTACGCGAAGAGGGAAGATGTGTAGAGCAGAAAAATGTGGAAGCGATTGAAAGCCTAATAAAGGAAAAGCTGATTATTCGGCTTTGAGAGAGGATGTGAGATAAGAGAGCAGGGGTATGTGGATTGGAACTGAGTGAGGGCAAGAGACAGAGATTAGGAGCCAAGAGGGAATTACGTGAGCTATACAAGAGTAGCTGTGGAACAGATTTCAATTGTCAAAAGAAAAGGAAACGTTTTGCCGTGAGTTGTCTGGAGAACGCTGGAGTCTGGAATGGAGAGAGGGAGAAGCAGAGGCTGGGGGGGGCAGCAGTGTGATGTCACCTTTTCCAACTTTGAGTGCCAGGTAAATTGAGAGGGGCCCATGCCTGGTGCTGAAGGGGAGATGGGGAGGTCAGAGAGAGAGGCACAGTTGTGTACAGACAACAGAATTCCGGCCTGCTGTTGACCTTGACTCCACACTTCCCCATTTCAAGGATGACTAAAAGCACTCTAAAGTGCTATTCCAGACTCCCACAGGACAGCAGTGTGTCAGTGAAGAGAGTGAGGATTAATAAGGTACTCAGGTCTTGTGATTTGTATGAGCTTTCCTGTCTTTTTTTCTACATTTGTGAGCTGAAAACTCTTCTCCATTTTATGATTCTGTGGTGTTATTTATGTTGTTGTTGTTGTTTTTATCCTACAAGACAGCTTATTCTTTACGGAGGCTAAAGTGTGAGGAGTTTAAAAAGAAAGATGAAAGGTGTGGTGTAAATGTAATAAGACTTGGATTGAGAGCTTCATTGTGGATACATTTGGTCAGATGTTTATGTTGGAGTATTGGCACTAAGGGATCCGTTAAGGTTTACCGCTGACACAAAAACAAAATTATAAATGGCTGATTTAGTGAAATCACTCTGCGTGAACTGTTCTAGTGTGGTGAAGTACAGTACAAGCCTTTAGGATTGAAGCAGAGTGGAAACTTTAACTCGAAGCATTATCAGTTACGTTTTAAGTCTCCGTGATTTACATTTACATGTATTCATTTAGCAGACGCTTTTATCCAAAGCGACTTACAAATGAGAGGTACAAGCAAAGTGTTTGGGGTTTTAGTCCCAGGTGTTTCACAAGTATTATTATGTATATGAATCTCTCTGCTTGAGGAACACAGAAACAAGTTGCTCACTATAATGCACATGGTGTCTTATTTTAAATATGATAATAGGGGTGTGAAAGGATATAACATGATGTAATAAAAATGTAAGTCGTTAGTTTTTTCTTTACCATGTGTTGTCACAGAGCATTTTGATTGTAATGTTAGGAGAGTACGTGGGGGAAATTAAAATTTTTTTAGCAAAATGTAACTTTATTTACAACACGATCTCTGAGGGATGTCATTTCTTTGTAAACACATACAGAGTTCATCGCATCCATGCAACAGCTTCCTTGTGCAGCCATGAGAATGATTTCGATACGTTGTTCTTTCTTAAAGGATATCTGGAATATATATATATATATATATATATATATATATATATTGCTAAAGGCTTTTTGCTAAAAATTTGTTAATTTACCCTATGTGTGGATTTACACCCTGTATAAGTGTCGAGCACTAGTGTGTAATTATACTGTGTGCACATGCCACTCTGCACCCACTAGGCCTTACTGCAGACTCATGATGTGGTAGCTCATGAAGTATACAGTGATGAGGCACTGAGGGTCACACCCCCTCCTACCTCACCGTATTTGAACGGAGACTCACCTGAGAGCACCAACGGGGACATGGACTTGGAGAACGTCACTCGAGTACGCCTGGTGCAGTTCCAGAAAAACACAGATGAGCCCATGGTATGTGTGCTCAAAAGACCCATTCACACACATTCACATGACCTCTATTTATTCTCCTATAATTCTTTTACTCTGGTGTGTGTGTGTTTGTTTTTTTTTTTTTTTATCAATGTTCAAATATTGTGATCTGTGACACAGACACTCTGAACTCAGTTCTTTCCTGTGTTGCAGGGTATCACGCTGAAGATGAATGACCTGAACCACTGCATCGTGGCCAGAATAATGCATGGTGGCATGATTCATAGACAAGGTATACTGTCCAGGATCATACATGGTCACTTAAGCTGATGTCTTCCAACATCTGTACAAGAAAACACCTACAGCTGAAAATGTGTGTTAACTAATAAGACTTGACTCAGGTGTGCAAAAAATGACTTTTTTTTTTTAACCCATGACACAAGTCAGTAATACTATACAGTTAATACAGTAATATGTAATACAAAGACTGTAATATTACAGATATTATAGATACATTATGTGCCCAAAAGTTTGTGGACATCTGACCATCACACCCCAATTTGTGCTTTAACATCCCATTCCAAAACCATAGGCATTAATAGGGACTTGGTCCCACTTTTCTGCTATAACAGACTCCACTCTTAGGACAGTGTTCTACTAGACATTCTAGTGTAGCCATGGGGATGTGCCCATTCAGCAACAAGTGCATTACTGAGGGAAGGCTCTGATGTCTGGTGAAGAGGCCTGGCACGCTGTCAGTGTTTCAGTTCATCCTGAAGGTGTTCTGTGTGGTTGAGGTCAGGGCTCTGTGCAGGCCACTGACCTTGTTTTGTCCTTGGTAAACCATGTCTTTATGGAACTTGGTTTGTGCAAGAACCAAGTTCTGGGACCCGTAGTAGCACTGGAACAAGACTGGGCCCCGTAGTAGCACTGAAGGATAATCTTAATGCTGCAGCATATAAAAACATTCTTGAAAATTGTGTGATTTCACCTCTGTCAATTTGTGTAACCGGTTGGAGAAGGCCCACATATGGGTATGACGGCTGGGTGTCCACATACTTTTGGCCATATAGTGTGTGTATATATAGGGAACTACATACATCTGATGACGTGAATTGGTTTGCTTGATTCCTTTTGCACATGCTTCTGCACTTTTCACCGTTTTACATAGTCTGTGGCCACAAAGCCCACCCTGCACTTTTTAATCCTTGCATCTCCACGTTCAATCAATTAGGAACTTTGCATATTGGAGATGAGATCCGGGAGATCAACGGCATTGGTGTAGCTAACCAGACAGTGGAGCAGCTCCAGAAAATGCTTGTGAGTGCAGATCACATCATTGTTCTTGTAAAAGTGTTTATTTCGTACCCAGTACTGTGTAAAATCTTCATAACATGTTTTGAAAGTATGTACAAAGTCTGAAATAAAACCTCAAATCGAATCAATATATTGTGACCGATGGCAATGGAAAAAATGTAACCTGTCATTATTATTTATACTGTGCATTTCTCTGCACAGAGGGAGATGAGAGGCAGCATCACCTTTAAGATTGTACCAAGCTACCGGATACAGCAGTCATCTTGTGAGGTAAAGAACCCAGTGACCTCTCTCATTCTTTTTGTTTTTCTCTCTCTGTCTGTTTACCCTTTTGAGTGCTCTGGGTTGGGCTGGGACTGCTGTGGACTTTGTGTTTGACTAACTGCCTGCTTTGTGGCTGTGTGTTAACGCATTTTCCCTGAAACTGCATCATACAGCGCACACAGAGCCGAGGTCCTGGCTCACACGCGATTGCACACCAATTTTACAACCAAGATAGCGGAATAATGACACCTGCACAGTCATAGCACATGGTTCAGTCAGGAAATAAGATGTACGTTGTATTGTAGAGTATAAAGACAGCAATTTATTAGGACAGAGCTTTGCCAGCTTTTCTCCCTCCACCCACATGTGCTCCAGTTATCGGTGTGTGCCCTCTCAGTCACTTAAATACACATATTTCATGGGTGGAAAAACTTGCAGCCCCCTTTCATGCTGTAGCAGAGGCCACTGTCCAGGTTTCTCTGCTGTCTCTCTGCTGTATCACTGACCTGTGTATCTTATTACAGAAAGAGTCCCCTACCACCTCCAGACAGTCCCCTGCTAATGGCCATTCCAGCGTTAACAGTTCTATCTTGGTAAGGACCCCACAGTCATCTCAAATGACCGACCTCCCCCAACCCCTACCTTCCAGGAGATCTCCCTTAATGTTGTCCTTGATTATCTTTTTCCTTTCATCTTTTTTTTTTAAACTTTATTCCCTCAGGAATGTTTTATCATGACAGTACTTAATTTCACATTTTCACTTTTTTATATTTAATAGTTTTTAAAAAATGTTTAATGCCTATTTAAAAACCTTCCCTGTCAGACAATATTATTACACACAATGATTAAAGGATGATCAGTGTTTAGTTTCCGTTATCTCAGTTTACAAATTGGTGTGCTGTGTGCTGCTGTAATCTGTACACCTGACCATCTGTGTACACAGTGTGTATGTGGAGTTTTAATCTCTCACCAACAAACTTAAAAGCTTTTCCACTGCACAGTGCAGAAACAGATCCATAGTCCCACATTGTGTCATTATATACACTATCCAAGTGACCCATGCTATAACTAGGTAACCAATCTTGGTTGGATACTACATGTACCTCACAGGGCTGTTTGAGTGGAGCTAGAAATAGTGCAGACCGCTGATGGGTCAAATACAGTTGACACAGAATAGGCAAGAGTCAGACTGTATCCTAAATAGTATGTCTAAATAGTACACTACTATTTATTACTTTATATTATGGCATACTTTCAGTTCAATTTGACATAGCACCTTTAACAATAGACATTGTCACAAAGCAGCAGAAATTTGGATATAGAATTAGATCCTTAATATGCACGGAAGACACAGGACTCCCTGAGACAACGTCCCTGAGAACCCATCCTCTTCTGGTTGACACTAGTTGATTAGTCCTTCACATCTGTATATTATATGGTCAAACAGTACTAAATATGCTGCAAGTATGAGCATCGTAGTATTTCAGCAGCCGTTCTTGGCTACAAGCCTACAGTATCCAGATGAGATAATCCACTAAATAAAGGGTGCGTCTTTTGTATAAACTGTTTTGGGAAGTGTATTCTTTACGGTATCCTTGTGGGACCAATCCATATAGTGTCCATCTGACAACATTCCTTAAGCATCTACTACTTCGCCGGTACCATTATACTGTGATAGAGAACAGATCAGACACAGATACTCAACCCGGCTCTGGGTAGCTCTGGATTCAGATTAGGGATGCACCGATACCAGTACTCGGGTTTCGGCCCGATACTGTGCTCATGTACTCGTACTCGTAAAACGACCCCGATACAACCGCACCGATACCGCTTTATGACAACGTGACATAGCCTAACCTCTCATCAGTCAGTATTATCGGAAGAGGAGCAATGTCATCAATTTGGAGATATTTTTAGGTAAGTGATGATGATAAAAGTAGAGCAGACTGAAAACTATACTCTGCTAAACTGTCAAGTGGAGGGGTAAAAAAAATAACTCATTTAACACAAGCAATTTGATTAAACATCTAAAGAACATAAAGAACAAACAACGCAGAGTGCAAAGAGTTTGCTAATGCTAGTGTAAGAGGGGTTAAGGAGAACCTGTTATACACACGTAGAAATAAAGCTTTTACTAACTTTATTGTCAGACCTACATTTCCTCGTGGATCACTGACAGGAACTTTTTTGTGCTCTCCTCTTGCGCATGTCCTCTGACCTCACCATGAACTCAGTATATCACTTGCACAAGCGCAACAACACTATTTCTCATACTTAAAACAATTATACTGAAATACACATGACTCATAACATAAATTTGGCTAATCGCACTTAAACATTTATAATAAAATAAAGCATTTAAAACTCTTATACAAAATATAACAGAGAAATAAATCTCACACTAGCAGCAGGAATCAGAAACAACCAACTTTGCAGCAAGCACTGGAGAAGAGAGAGAAAATGGCCAGAGACAACCCACGAGCAGTAAAAATAAGACGCTCTTACCCAGTTCATTGCTCTTGGTGACCAACCACTCTCAATTGTAGATAATACAGGATTTCATTGTCTTCTTGGTGTACTTGAGCCGAAGTATGAGATTCCCAGTCGTCACCACATTACAGATACAGCATTACCAAAGCTGCATGACTTGGTGAAAAAGCACATCAGGAATCTGTTGCAGGACATTTCAGCCTTCAGCTTCACCACTGATATTTGGACTAGCAGTGTCAGCTCAATGTCTCTTATAAGTTTAACAGCACAGTGGATTGATGAGGATTTTACTCCCCAGAGTGTCATTTTACAAGCAACGCAGTTTAGGGGTTCGCACACTGGCCAAGTCTTATCAGGTGCGTTTGATGACCTGCTTCAGACGTGGGGCATTCCGAAAAGTGTGAAGTACTCTTATCGGTACTTGGTATTGGCAAGTACCCAAATGTAAGTACTTGTACTTGGTCTGAAAAAAGTGGTATCGGTGCATCCCTAATTCAGATAATTAAATTTACCACCCTGTCCAGTGGAAAAGTGACTTTACAGACTTGGGAACACCAGGTATTTTCCACAATAGCCAGACATCCTCAACGAACCTATGATATATGTCAATGAGAGCAGTAATGCAGTGTAATACAGTAATTTAGCATGTCTGTCAAAGAGCCCCTAACCCCTTATAAACACTGAGCGAGCATGTGTGCCCTTGGATCAATCCTATGAGAAGTGACTTGGTTTGGGAATCCATCGTTCCTGTAGAGATCCTGCCATTGGTGGCTTGGGGAATGAAAGACCAATCACTGGTAAACAGATGCTTGGACAGAGTGTGATGCTTTCCTGCTCTCTGCTTCTGTTTGCTTTGCTGTTCTGAGGCTTACCCTCAACATCACACCAGGTTCTTTAAATGCATTAAGAAAAGCATGTTAGCTGTATACACTCTATTGGTTTGGGATAACGATAAATCATAGTTTATACTTGCTGTGTTTTGGTGTGTCTTTATTGTATTGTCACAGTATATTTAGGTTTTTTTGGCCTTTCTTTCACTGCTTGGTTTTATTTTTACAGGACCTGCCATCAACCATCCAGCCAAAAGCACGCCAGGTGATTAGAGAATCCCTTGTGTGTGTGTGTGAGTGTGTGTGTGTGTGTGTGTGTGTGTGTGTGTGTGAGAGAGAGAGAGAATTGTCAGGACTATTCAGGAAAGGCAGAAAATAACATGGTGATGCTACACTGTACTTAGACACTTTGGTTTGTTTGTTTGTTGTTGTTTTTTTTTTTTTTTTTTTTTTTTTGGTTTTTAATTTCATCATCAGTATATTGCTAAAGCTACATTTCCACAGTTAATTGTGTACGACAGAACCTGTAGTGTTGTCCAACCACTTGAGGTACTATATCCATGATTTGTCTAATTCAGGAAGCAGGATAAATGCAATATATGGCCAAGTCTGTTGACACCTGACCATCACACTCACATTTGGGTCTTCCCCAAACTGTAGCCACAAAGTTGGAAGCACACAATTGAATAGGATGTATTTGTATTTCACTGTTTTTTTGTCCTCCTTGATCATTTTAGTTCCGTCAGTGTTCGTGAATTTCTAAGCAGAGATCACATCGCATTGGGGGGAGAAAATATGTTTGACTGCTGCTACATGCAGTATTTCTTTTCACAGTGCACATATCAGTGACCTTCCCCCAGATATTAAACACTTCTTGAATCATGAAATGGATAGAAAAAAAATAGTTGCTTTTGGTAGAGGTCTTTACCATATACTACGTCTAGGCGGTAAAGCCTCAACTACACACACCAACCTGGAAAACATCTCAGATGGAGAAAGGGAAAAAAATCTTTAAGAAAAGCTAGATCCCACAGGTTGATTAAATGAGGCATTATAATAGCAGCTATGGGAATAAAACATTACTTTATGTTCACATATGTACAAGATCATCAACTGTTTCATTATCGAGAAATAATAACTCATTGTATCATTGCCAGCTCCTTGAAAATCTAATGTTAAATGGTCGTAAATTAATAATGTAAATGATTTCATTGTTTATGTTCAAACTGCTAATTATTTGCAGTTATCTTCTCAGCCTTTAACTGACCATATGATGTAAACATCTGTGGAGCTAGACAATACCAGAGGGGAGCGAGTGTCCAGTGGGTTTTAATTATATTCCTCTTAGGACGCAAGCATTTTATTCCTGATGAGTCCCATAAAAACATTTCTTACAGATATCCCCCTTATAAACTAATCCAATTCAAATAGGCCTAATGACAATGTAAAGACTTTTTTCTTCTTTTTTACCCCCCAAAATTAAAAGGGTATAACCACTTTTACTGAGTATACTATGTAGTATTATGCATCATCTCACAGAATCAACTCAACCTTAATTGTTATTACTGAGGTTAAGGTTAGGGTTTTTTTGCATTCCTGCACATCCTGAAAACCGGATAAAGGAGTTTATGATCAACAAACTAAAACTACCTCATAAAACGAGTCTAGAAGGAAAAACAAATCCCAAAACAAACGGCCATGTCCAATCACTTAGAAAGTAGAACACTACGAACATGAGGTTAGAGAACTCAGAGCAACAGAGAATGGAATAAATGATCAGTTTTAACAGTTAAGCTTATATTTTGGGTTAGTTATATAAAATTCTTATTACATATAGTTAGTTACATACATTACATATGCATAATCCTGTCACAAAACGTGTGTGTGTGTGTTTGTGTGTGTGAGAAATAGATTAAGCTGTTGTATTACTAACAAACTAGCTGCCTATTCATCATATTGCCATTCCCTACTTATCCTTCCTCCACACAGAAGCTTTAGCAACTTTTTATGAGTACAGTGTTTAAGTCAGTGGACTGACAGCCCAGCAGATAATAGAATATGTTTCTAAGTTATAATAGTTTGTTGAAGGGAAAAGATTGAGGTTAAGATAAAGAATAGTACATTGCTGTGTTATTATAGATTATTCTGGATGTATTATTGTGGACATTTACCCTGCTCCTGTATCAGTTTGTCCCCAAATGATTTTCAGTCTCGTTTAAAGATGGTCTTGAAAACCCAAAGTGTGCAATTCACAGTTTCAAACCTAAGCTTGCAATGTGCCCTGCCCCCTTCTGGCTGAGAGTGCTGTGGCCTTTTCTTCCACTGTGGCATCATGCAGAGTTTGGTTTCATTTCACAGAGCATGCAAGCTCACTCTGACAAAGAATATTACCTAGATTACAAAGAAAAACTTCAGAAACTTCAATCATTGTTGATTAACCTCCTTAACCACATATAAATGTAATTGATAACGCCGATCCCTTTGTTTGTCATTGCACTTGAGCATTTTGTTCTCTGAATTAATCCCATGGTGTCCAGTAGATGGCAGTACAGCCTCGTCTGTCATGATGTAACTGCGTCACACTTAATCCTTAATATGGATGACAACACTGACGCTTCACTCTGCCATCATGTTTTGTTCTTCCTGTTAAGTCATCATTCCTCCAGATTACAGTTAGCTGTAACTCCTAACACTTATTTCATCATCCCACTTCCAACACATAATAATCATGTTCAGCCCAATATCTTTATGCTGCATGACGAGTTGAATGCTCTCATGTCCTAGATCTCCAGACCTACAATCAAGGGTAAAATATCAGTCAAGGTAAGACAACCCCAATCTGCTGAACAAATCCCATATGAAAATAAAAGTATACTATGTAGTATTATGCATCATCTCACAGAATCAACTCAACCTTAATAATATGAGGTTAAGGTTATTTATTATTAAGCAGGGGAGCCCTAATGAGACTAGTGTCAAGTATTCAAAGGAGTCCTTCATATTAACAATTAAAGCTAATAAGAAATGATGTAGCATTACAATTTCCCTTCACTGGAACAAAAGGGTTCAAAATGTTCCACTATGTCTTTGTGCACAAAGCAAGGTCCATATAGACACGGTGTGAAAATACTCTAAATCAAATGCTCCACCAGACCTCCTTGTCGAACATCAGTGCCTGACTTCACTGTCTCTTGTGGCTGAATGGGCAAACCCCCACAGCCATGTTCCAAAATCTCATGAAATTCTTCCCAGAAGAGTGGCGTTTAACAACGTGTGATGGTCAGGTGTCCACAAACGTTTGGCCATATAGTGTATATATTTGGATTTTCTTCAGCATGGCCTTACATATGAAAATGAGGGCATCCACTTGCCAACAGCAGTTAACACTTTTCTGCAAAGGTCTCAAAGATACTGAGACACTCACAATAAAACCCTCTCAGTCATGTTGAGTAAGAAAAAACTACAACAAATTCAATACAACAAAATATTATTTTTCTCACTTTCCCATAAGAGTTTTGAATGGGACCTGTGGATGTGATTTGTGACGGAGGTAGACTGAGGATTTTGTTGGTTGATAGTGCCACACACTACCCTAACTCAAATCCCATAATGTTTAACATGGCAACATGAGCCAAGGTTTATTTTGTACTGGAGCTCCCTAGTGACCTAGTGCTGCCTGAGCATCTCTCCTTCCATTAGCTCATTGCACACACTTACACAAGCTTACTCATGCACATTTATGAAACACATACACTGTCACCTATTCCTTTAGCTAAAACACACACTCCTCTCTCACACTACTTCTCCAGAGCATGAATTTGATCAAGATTCCCTCCTACTTTCACAATTATTTCCTCTCTTTTGATGACTCACTTTCTATTGCCTCTGTAGATACTATACCTGTCTGTTCTTTGATCCATTTGGTTTTTAGCATTATAACTAGGATTTTGTAGCCCTGATTCTCGTTCATTCTCTCTCTCTCTCTCTCTCTCTCTCTCTCTCTCTCCAGATCTATGTGCGGGCACAGTTTGAGTATGACCCAGCCAAAGATGAGCTCATTCCTTGCAAAGAGGCAGGCATTCGGTTCAGAGTGGGAGACATCATCCAGATCATCAACAAGGATGACCATAACTGGTGGCAGGGCAGGCTGGAGAACACAAAGAACGGCACAGCTGGGCTCATTCCATCCCCAGAGCTGCAAGAGTGGTGAGTTCATCCCTTTTCAAATGGGCCTTCTATATTTTCCTCTCAGAACTGAGAAACTGTAACAAGCTGGACTCAAATCAGTCCAAAAGTAGGGTAGCTGAAATAAATAAGACACAAGATGTAAAACAGCCATTTCAAACTCTTTTCTCTTCCTCTTTAAGGCGGGTGGCCTGCATCGCAATGGAGAAAACTAAGCAGGAGCAGCAAGCCAGTTGTACTTGGTTTGGCAAGAAAAAGAAGCAGTACAAAGACAAGTATCTAGCGAAACACAGCGCAGGTAAAATCTGGCTCTGCAACAGGCCTCTCTACTTCACACTTCACTTGATGTTTAATTATTACTATGCATATGATGCTTAATAACCAAATCAATTAAAATTTTATTATTATCACACAACTATATACGGTATGACGTCTAGTGACATAAAAACAGAATTTACTTTCAAGAAAAATATAAATCTATAAATATAAAAGACTGACTGTAAAGGATGCAAAGCTGAAACTGCGAAGTCTCATCTTTCAGTTTGAATCCCAGAGCAAATAAAGATGCTTTCCTATTTTACCACAGACTATACAAGGAACTCTGTGGAACATAACATGCCCATTCTGCAGTTATGCAGCGTGTCAGTGTGATATGGGACACTATTCATGCTTTGCACACATATATATATGTCTTGGAACTTATACTGCTCCTCACTTCCTGTCCTCATGTGACTGTGTGTGTGTAGAGGGCAGTGTAGATGTGCTTCCTCACATGACCCTGAACACTGACCACAGCACTTCCACAAATAGCAAAGACATTCACACATGCACACAGAGACATAGATCTCTCTCTCTTTCACTCTTTCACTTTCTCTCTCTCTCTCGCTTGCTCTCTCTCTCTCTCTCTCTCTCTCTCTCTCTCTCTCTCTCTCTCTCTCTCTCTCTCTCTCTCTCTCTCTCTCTCTCTCCACTGCCTTTGGCACCATAGACAGAAGTTACAATAGAGCACACACACACACTTTCAACAAGGGTCAGTATTCCAGAGGGCCTCATTTCAGTCTGCCATCATTGTAGCTAATGTGCAAACGAGAGCTGCAACAACTAATCGATAATAATTGTTGTCAACGAATCTCATTATCGATTAGTTGGTCTGCGTGCGGCACGTGGGAGATTTACTCATTACGTTACTTCTCTTCCGAAAACACGCTTCGGAGATTAAATACTAAAGTTATGTCCCACATGTACTGTACACTTACACTGTGCACTCTACCATCTAGTGTGCGGATTTTAGAAAGGTAAGATCATCTCAAATATATCACTAGCGTTTTGTTTTACTAACCGGAACTTTAAGCTGCTTCTAGGTGACTGCTCGTGACGTCACACGTACGCTAGCATTAGCACACACCCAGATTCACATACAATGACTTTCTTCAGTTTCCTTACTGTCCGCCTTACATTTTATTCCTGACATGACCACAGTCACCATCAGATGGAGGCGAATTCATAACGTGACTGAGGAAGAAAGTCATCTAAGGAAGGGAGCATTTTATAGTAAACACCGCGGAGATCAAACAGTGCTGCACGAGCACAAAGTTATGTTTATATCTAAAATACTTCACTGTTTGTAAGGGGCAGGGGAAACTGGTGCGAGTTGCTTAAAAGGTTTCATTTAATTCTAATTTATTGTCGTTATATGCTGTATTTGCATGCTTGCAGTGTAAATTCTGTCGTTTATTATAACGGAAGTGATGTGTTAGTAACGAGGCCGTGCTGCTGGTCACGGGCAGTGTAGCTGATAGAGTAAACACAAATAAAATAATATGTCTAAATGCAGTGAGTAACACAAACCACAAGGTGCAGTGAAAGTGAGTTTTTATTATTAATTTCGGACTGTAAATTAATTAAATGAATTTATTTATATATATATATATATATATATATATATATAAAATTTATTTTAGTTTATATTGTATAAAGGTATTTATGCGTTATTTTTTATGAATGCACAAAAAGCACCAAATTAAACTACATTCTGGTGTGTGTGTGTGTGTGTATTGGGTTCTTTCCTGTTTTGGACAAACAGTTAAGTAAAGTTTTAGTTTGAAGTTTATATTTGTAACACTCAGTTTGCCCCGCCCCATCCGATTAATCAATTAATCGTAAACATAATCAGCCTACTAATTGATATTATGAAAATAATTGCACACACGTGCACCGTCTGTGTATTTTGCGGACTGTATACGAGGAGATGGGATTGCTGTGTTTTCTCAGAGTTAGTGGTGGTAAGCATCAGGTGTCAGGAGCGGTGTAGGATTTTAACTTTACATGCATTTTTATTTTGTTCTAAGTGTAATTATATGTCTACTGGAATAGGATAAAACACATCAACCCACACATATGTTAACAACTGAATTGTCACCAAGACAGCGCAGATTAATGTGACACGAGTCCCCTGAGAGTATTAGTAAATGTGTTTATACCAGGTACAAGTATGTCTAATAATAAAGCCAAGTATTGTAGTTTTAAAACAATAAATAAAGCTTCAAGAGTTTTGTTTGTAGGTGCACTCACGCCTCCCTAGCCTCCATTGGGATTTGCAGTGGTAAATACACTATATGGCCATACACTGTTTGTGAACACCTGACCGTCACACGCATATGTGCCTTTTGAACATTCCGTTCCAGATTTAGTTCCTCTTTGCTGGTATAATAACCTCCACTCTTCAGGGAAGGATTTCCACTAGATGCTGGAGGGTGACTGTGGGGATTTGCCCATTAGTAAGTTTAGGCACTGATGCTGGGTGAGGAGGCCTGGGGCACCGGTGATGTACTAATGTATCCCAAAGGTGTTCAGTGGCATTGAGGTCCGGGCTCTGTGCAGACAACACAAGTTCTTTCACTCCAACCTCGTCTACATGGAGCTCGCTTTGTGCACAGGAGCATCATCATGCTGGGATAGATTTGGGCCCTTTAGTTCCAGTAAGTGGAAATAATAAAGCTACAGCATACAAAGACATTCATTCTAACTTTGTGGCAGCAGTTTGAGGAAGACTGACATATGGGTGTGATCAGGTGCAATGTACTTAAGATAAACAAATACTACATGTGTCTTTTTGACTATAGATCACGAAGTACACATCTGTTCTTCTGCTTAGTGGTTGAAGATAAGGAATGTCAGCACGCCGGCCACACACCAACAGTGACATGGTTTAAAATATCACTATGATGACGTTATCTATAACCTCAAATAGGACCTGAAAGTCCTAATTTCCCAAATCATCTTTTGCAGAGTGAATCTTAGTGTAAACGTGTTTAAAAAGGTGGTAAGCGTCGCAAAATTGTGTCTGACTGCAGCAGTGCAGTAGAGTGGGGCTTAGCCGTAATCCTCTCTGAGCGCCTTGTCCCACTTTACTGAATCAACTAAGTCACAGAAGGCCAGTGAGGGCAGGAGCTGTCTTTTACTCCCATTGTGGCTTAATTGCATAAAAAGGATCATGTAGGCTACTTTTTTTCAGGCTGAGAGTTGTTGCCCTTTGAACACAGAGAACAACACTGTACAGTACCTGCAATTATTACCATTCCACTACACTTTTTACGTCTAACATTAATGGAAATGTCAGGACCTTCTATCATACACTGCTTTCTTAATCTAGCTCATTTAAACCCCTGGCAGTCATTATGACACATGTCGCTGTACTGAGAATGAGAAACCTTTACGTTTACATTACACTCATTTACAACGGATGTCTCAGCATCACCAAAGCTGTTTTTATGTCAATGTATCCAACATTCTAACCCTGAAATAAATGAAGAAACCACACAGCCCTCTTACTCCAACTATTACAAAGTTACTGACACTGGAGACTCCTTCCTAAAAAAGCATTACTATGTAAACAATTAGCCAAATTTATGTGCAGCATCTGCCATACAATTCCCTGCGAGCTAGTTGTTCTTCTTATAGACGTGATGATGCATAAGAAAAAACATTAATACAAACTGTACCTTGCAGCCAGTACTTCTGTTAGAGCTGCTGTTGTAGAAAATGTACCAACATTATCTGATCAATCAAGAATTCAAATGAACTGTGGTATGAACAGATTTGGAGCTTAATTTACAGATACAATCACCTTGATAAAAAAAAATCATGAATACCAAAATACAGGTTATATATGTGTATATATACTGTTTATTGACACCCGAACAACTGCGCTTAGGTTTTCTTTATCCGTGAGCTTTGAGTCAATGGCATTTCAGGCTTTTCTCACTAATGTGAATGAACATATGCTACAGATATGCTAGAGGAGATTAGGTTGAAAACTGAAATGTACCTTTTAAAGTTTAGTCAGAGGTTTTCTACGAAACGGGAGAGTTGTGTATTGATAGTTCACAGAGAACTGACATGTGTAAAGTTGCTCTGTCAATACTAACACATGCTAAAACGAAGCTTGGTTCTGCATTATCGATCATGCGTTACTGTAAATGTCAGACGCATGTAGCATCACTGATGAGATTCAATGTAAACCTCTACGGTGTGTTTGAACACAGCTTATAGACAGTGCTTTCCCTGATATGTGCTATGTGGATGGTCCTGGTGTTAAGTCTTTTATGTTCTCTGTGTAAAGTCAGCAGTTTGACTAAGTGTCATTGTTCTCTCTGTTCACTAATGCTCTGTATCTGAGCCGTAACTCATTCACCCTCCCCTGTCCATTTTTCATGCTGTCTCTTTACCAATGGCATCTGTGCATGTAAGTAATATGAAGTGACTGCTGTTGCACTTTACTTTCTCTTAGCTTTCCTGTGGGCTTGTAGCAAGCTTGGTTTAATTACTTTGTAGAATGAAAATAGAAGTCTCTGAAACCAGGCTCTGTGTGTCTTCATGCATGTATATCCTTTTTTTTTTTTTTTTTATTTTGACATATGTTACATTCTGCTGCTATTCAGTTGTGCATTAACCCTAAAAAGGGTCATTGTGTTTGTCACAACATGGTATAGTACCCCTCAGACTCTCCCAAACATGCAGAGCACACACTCTCTCACACACGTACATGCACACTTTCCAGCTCATGTAAAAATGAACATGCATCATTTAAACTATTTGGAGAGTAAGCAGTGAGGTTGCTGAGATCTCATGTTACATGGCAGCTACACAAATGGCCAGCTCTGGTTACACACAGTCCATCACCTCTCTCTCCCTGTAGCCTGACTCATTATAGAACAGCTCTGCAGGCACCTCAGTTGGCACACACTCTTCATGTTCCTCAGATTTGACCCCCATTGAATTTCATCGTTGATGCTGTTTTTGATATTTTGCTGATTTTAGTATAGTAGAGCAAGAAGCCTTACTTTCCCTACATTTACAGTTAATCCCCTTGGACATAACCCTTCTGTCTGTTCTATGTAGCCAGCCCTTATACTGAGTCCTGCCCTGCTTCTCACTACCACTCAGCTCGAGGAGGAAAGCACAAGGCTGCCCTCCACATCCATCAGCCATCGTGCCATTAAACAAAAGCATGACTAGTTCATCTTACTAGGCCAGTAACTGTGCATGAGATTATGAGGTTTCAAAGTCTCAAGGCTTTGACTGTAATATTTTTTCCTTCTCTTTTTATTTCAGTGTTCGATCAACTAGATCTCGTCACATACGAAGAAGTTGTGAAGTTACCAGCTTTCAAAAGGAAAACACTAGTGTTATTAGGTATGGAAGTACAATATGTCTCGAGTAGGGGTTATGTTATTCCTAAAGACACGGCTGCAATACAGGTCTTGACAGATTTCCTATTTGCTCTTCATCATGTGTAGGAGCTCACGGTGTTGGCAGAAGACACATCAAGAACACACTCATCACTAAACACCCCGACAGATTTGCATACCCCATTCCACGTAAGACACCCAAGCCAAATTACTGTTACTAAATTTAGTGGTGTTATTAAATTCAGCATTGTTACTACATGAAGTATTACTACAACATCGCATTTTGTTTGGTACTACATTCAATATTATTACATTCGGTTTTGTTTTTCTGTTCGGTAATGTTACTACACTCTCTACTGTTATTACATTTGATGTCCAAAACTGTCCCTACCTGCAGACACAACCAGACCTCCTAAAAAAGATGAGGAGAATGGCAAAAACTATTACTTTGTATCACATGACCAAATGATGCAGGACATCGCCAACAATGATTACCTGGAGTACGGCAGCCACGAGGACGCCATGTACGGCACACGGCTAGAGACGATACGCAAAATCCACGAGCAGGGCCTCATATCTATACTTGATGTCGAGCCACAGGTAACTCCCATTGCCACTACAGTTGTGCCCAAACGTTTGCTTACCTCTTGCAAAATCTTCTAACTCTAAACACTGTAAATAAAATAAGATTTATCATAAAAATCCCATGTTTATTTAGTTCTGTCCTGAATAAGCTATTTCACATAACAAATTTTTACATATAATCCACAAAAAAGATAATGGGTGAATTTATAAAAAATTACCCCGTTCAAAAGTTTACATACCCTTGATTCTTAATACTGTGTGTCGTTACCAGGATGATCCAAGACTGGTTTTTTGTTTTGTGATAGTTGTTCATGAGTCTCCTGTTTGTCCTGAGCAGTTAAACTGTACACTGTTCTTCAGAAAAATCCTCCAGTCCGTACATGAACAGGATGATCAGTGTAAATTGTTAGTATTTTGTCTTCTGTGAGACATGTAAATGTTATTTAGCGTCTGAAGGGCAGTACTAAATGGGGGAAAAATAGATCTTTAAACAAATTAAAAGCAATTTACATCCCTCTGGATCTTAATGTATTGTGTTGCCTTCTTGAGAATCAGTGAATGTTTGCGCCTCATATAATAGTTGTGTATGAGTCCCTTAGTCGTCCTCAGTGTGAAAAGATGGACCTCAACATCACGACTGTTGAAAGGGGTCAAATATGCAGAAGATGCTGGAAAAGCAAACAATATGCAGGACCTGGAGGATTTTTCTGAAGAACAGTGTACAGTTTAACTGCTCAGGACAAACAAGGGACTCATGAACAACTACCACAAAACAAAAAAAACAGTCGTGGATCATTCAGGTAACGACACACAGTATTAAGAATCAAGGGTATGTAAACTTTTGAGCGGGGTGATTTTTATATATTCAGCTATTATCTTGTTTTGTGGATTACATGTAAACATCTGTTATGTGAAATAGCATATTCAGGACAGAACTAAATAAAAAACAACATGGGATTTTTATGATAAATCTTATTTTATTAACAGTATTAAGAGTTAGAAGATTCTGCAAGGGGTATGCAAACTTTTGGGCACAATTGTATATCACATCTCTGTATTAGTTCCTTTATTCCATGTAGTCCTTAATAGTATTAAAGCTGGCTTTGTCAAATCCACCACTAGTCACAGGATGTTCGAAGGGACTTGTGCGTGTTTATTTGCAGGCGCTGAAGGTCTTGCGAACAGCAGAGTTCGCTCCCTACGTTGTTTTTATTGCTGCACCAACCATCACTCCGGGCATGAATGAGGTGAAATACAATTTTTCTTTCATTCTCTCTCTCACTCTCTCTCTTTCATCAGATGCCTGTGTGTTCATCCTAAACTCCACAGTAAACATTTAAGTTTTTTGTTGTTTTTTTTTTTTTTTGGGGGGGGGGTTCTTTCTTTCTGTTTCTGTCACATCTGCCTTTCCTTTTGCATGTGACCTGCAGCTTGCATTTGATGTATTTTGCATAATTTACTCTGCTCTCAGCTTCCCAAGTGGTGCAGGAAGTTGCCTGTGAGTATGACACGGCTAGTACGAGTAGCCTACTTCTACTGTAGTTCTCCTTAAAATCCCACTTATATTTACACTCTATGAATTATCTCATTGCTTCCCGTACTCCGAATCCTGAGTCAGATACAGTTGTGTGCAAAGGCTTGCATCACCGTGGTTTCTCTGCGTACAAAAACCAGAATAAAACAATGTGATGTACAGCGTGTGACGTACGATAAGTTTCATATGTCCACACTTGTATCCGATTCGGAAACATTATAACATGCACTTTTTGACTATTTGGTTATGATAATGAAACATCTGAGATTCCTCACGTTAAATATAAATAAATATCGGCATCATCTATTCAACGTTAAAGAGTGTGCAATCTTTTGAACTTAAATGTAATCACCAGTATTTCATGATACTCTAATGCAATGAACTGTTATGTGTTCTATATGATATCTCCAAAGTTTTATATTATTCTTCAGATTTTAATCATAGTCAAAATTCACAACAACAACAGGACTATGATGGATTATTTGATGAGTGATTGAGGGAAAAACAAGTTTGCATGTCCTGTAATTTCCTCTTGAGGTTTCTTTTTTCCCTCCTTTCTGGCTCACTCGCTGTTTCTCACTCCACAGGACGAATCGCTACTGCGGCTGCAGAAGGAGTCGGAGATCCTCCAGAAGACCTACGCACACTACTTCGATCAGACCATCATCAACAACGAGATCGATGAGACGATCCAGCACCTGGAGGAGGCTATAGACCTGGTGTGCACTACAGCACAGTGGGTTCCTGTGTCCTGGGTCTACTAGAACACCATGAACTCTGAAAGCCCGGCTCTCTGTGATGCATCTTTGCAAAAAAAAAATTAGATAAAAAATAAATACGTGCATAAGTAAATGATTAAGAAGGAAAGAAAAAACATCACCAGTCCCTGGAGAAAGGATCCACCTCTGATTTGTCTGATGCGCAGTGCAAATGACCTGCAGACAAATCCAATCTAAGCCCTTCAGACTACATAGATGTAGTGTTGTATAAAACAGAATAATACAGTTGTGAATATTGACACATCCTTATTGATGAGATGCAGCATTTTGTAGAGTTTTGATTTAAAGAGACAGTATCTTAAATGTTCAGAGTTTATTTTCTACTCACAGAGAGGAACAGCGGACATGTTTCAGCAACGAGTCAACAATTATCCATTCAGAGCCTATGTATATATATATATATATATATATATATATATATATATATATATATATATCCATCTCCATCAGCCATTATAAAACACCCCTCGCTGGAACCCCATTCGTTTTCCTTATGTATCACACTCTCCTGTTGTAACCACTTCCAGATACTGTCTCTTTAAACAAGTCCATACCTCTGAGAGATGAGTTCTCATGCATGTGAACATTCAGAGACTTGCATTATCAGTGTTAGTAGTGTAACGCTACTGGTATCCACAGAACAGCACATTCCATACGTCTGGACAAATTCAGACCAAGTGAAGACCAGTGGAGTATGAAGATGAAAAAAAAAAAAAGACCTATGCACATCTTTGGGCACATCGGGACATTTCGGACAACTTTCTAACAAATTCTTACCAGCTGTGTAGTGAGATGTGTTCATGTCTCAATTTAATTTTTGTTGTAAAAAAAAAAAATCCTGCAGATAAAAAAAGACAAAAAACACAACTCTATAGTGGTTTCACCATTACAGAACTGTGTCATCAGAGAATATTAATGTCTTCATGAAGCTGAATCAAAACGGGAAACAGGTTTTTATTCAGTGTAACTGTTTCAGACAGAAATGTGCACACACACACACATTTTGGAAAATGAACTGTGTTGTGCGAAAAAAAAAAATCTAAATGATTCTGTATATGACAAACTGTTTACTTCAGACTGCCCTGTGTAAATTCCTCTGCTGATGACTGAGCAGCTCTTCAGTATGAACCATTTTTTAAATATATTTCCTTTTCTGTGGTGAAGTCCAGTGTCGTCTGCTCTGTGTTACGCTCCTGGCTCTGTGCGTGTTGGCAGAGATGTGGTGGATGGAAACATTTCTCCTCTCTTGGGCACCTCGGTGGCTCTTTTTTATGTATTTTTCCTACAGCTGTAGGAGGTCACATCCTGTCTGGCCATCTGAGCATGAAGGCAAGTGTGATAAATGCCCAGGTGTGTGTGTGTGTGTGTGAGAATGAATGATGGAGTCTGAAATGCATGCAAGTACTGTCTGGCAAGAGATCGTGTGTGTGGTTAGAAAATGTGAGCGCAGGAGTCACCAATAGGCAAAATATGTATTTGATCACTTCATTGTGTATGTACAGCTAACTGCTGGATTCATGCAGCTGTCGGTCATTGGCATGTGAGGAGCAGAGGCAGATAATGTAAGTTCAGATCACACATACTGTATGCTCTCGTTACAAGAACATCTGAGAAAAATACAACTAGAGGTGTTACTTTCCAGCTGTAGAAATATCATCTGTTAATCAATCAGATAAGCTTCTCTGAACTAGATCAGTTCTGTAAATTAGAGAAGGCAATTCATCCTGTTGTCATTCTTATCCTGTCACATCACATCACAGGGTATGCTGAGTACCTCTGCTAGATAAACTCATCACAGCCGAGTTGCCTGGGCTGGAGGTGTGCATGGGCCTGTTTATAATCTCATGCACATCTGCATGTGAAGGAATTCTGCCAATTTCCACCCACTATCCAGCTCTCCCCTTTCATACGATAGCCACCAACCCCGGAGGTTCAAGGAAAGACACGTGAAACCAGCCAACCGCATCTTTTCAAACTGCTGTTCATTCTACATCACAGAGCCATGTAACACACTCTGATGAATCTGCTATCTACCCTGTTCTGCATACATGATCTCACAGATCCCACAATTGTCTAGATTCCAGAGAGGGTTTTTTTGTTGTTGATCCACACCTCGGCTGTGACTGTTACTCAAAACTAATACAGTGGTTCAACCACTCATATTACATTACTCTAGTTCTCGCGCTCTAAGCCTGAACAAATACAAACCATAATTAATTATGACACTGCCTGAGCCATCTTCAGCTGTTTTATATGAACCTGCACTTCTGCTTCCAGTTAACTGATTGTGCCTTGCCCTTTACATGTTTTCCTAATTAATTCAGAGCAAAGTTCATGGTATAAAAGCACTGCAGTGTGACCTGCGTATCAATCCAAATGTGCATCCCAAACCTCACACCACTGAGCTGCAGATTAACTCAAATTCACATTGTTGGGTTTAGACCTGAAACACTGTGCTGAAGCATGTGTTTAACAGTTTCAAGATGTTAATCAAGTAAACAAGCAAAAAAAGAAAAGATCATTTACTCTGACCCGAGCATCACACTTCAGGGATAAAGCGATTCACTTGGTTTGAATACAGAGCAGTTTAGAAAGCGGAGTGCCGTTACGCCTTGCATTAGAATGCATAAATATGAATACTAGAAACATCTACATTCACCCAGATTAAATAAACTGACTGATAAGGAAGTGAGCTTAAAGAAATACTACCTGCTCACATATTATATAGATTAATACAACGCAGCAAAAAGTGACTCATGTTCTATTAGTAGTGTTGAACTGAATGTCCTCAATAATACTGTAGTTCAGAAATATAATTAATGAGGTGAACGTCGATGCTAATGCAAATACAGTTGTTTTAAGGGTCACGGGTTTTACTGTTACACCAACCATTAGCTATAGGTTTCCTAAAACTGCATCATTAAATGGCCCCAGAACATTTCAAATGGATCAGATACTGTACACCGATTTCACTCAGTCATTGAACACATTTATACTGTGATGTTTTTCATTAGGAGAATGTACAGCAGCCAGTCCTCAGTCCTCATCCGTGTGTGTCAGTTTGAAAATACTACCAGATCTCCAAGAAAAAAAAAATTCTAGTCCTGTAGCTGATGGATTTTCCTTCCTTTTCACACAATCCTCCTCTGAAGGAAGGATTAATCGCTCATCTGCAAAACTTTCCGTCCAAACACATTTTTGGCAAAAGTCTTCCTCCAGACCTGAGCCAGGCCTTCATTAAGCATTAGGAAGGTCTAATAGGCAGCCTGTCTAAGCTTGGATATGGGGCAGCAGTAATAGCAGGACTAAACCAACACTAGAAGGCCTGTGAGCGGCTGAGGCCTGACCTTCTGCGGTTTCCTTCACTGTCCTGTTCCTCTGGCCTTCAGAAAAGTTCCTCTCCACCTCCCTGAATTCCTGATTCATCAGTGTGGAGATCAGGCTGCTGAACCTGCGCTGTGTTGTGCTGTAATCTGGAACAGCAGTGGTTAGGTTAAATTCTGCTGGGTCAATGCAAGTTCCGTTCACATGTGCATACAGCACCTTGCTCAGATCCAGACCAGCTACTGAAGGAGGGGAAGCACATGGGATATCCCTCACCAACTTGTAGTTCTCCATCCACTTCTTCAGCCATGCCAGCTCACAGCTGCACTCCCAGGGATTGCGAAACAAATAAAGATGCCCGATGAAGTAGATGGGCTGGAAGATGGAGAAAGGCAGAGACGTCAGTTTGTTGCTGTTGAGATGCAGTGTCATGAGGCTGGTCAGATTCTCAAAGGCACCCTTGTCAATAAATGACAGGCAGTTCCGGTCCAAGTAGAGTACCTCCAGTTCCACCAGGTCCCCAAACCAGGTGTTTGAGATATTGGTTAGAAGGTTACCACCCAGATTTAACATCTTTAGATTGCAGAGGCCTTTGAAAGATCTCCTTGGCAAGTCAACCAACAGATTGTCATTAAGGTAAAGGTTCTGTAGTTGGCTTAGGTCCTTAAAGGCTTCCTCATGGATGACACTGATACGATTCTCCTGTAGGTTCAGATACTTGAGGTTGCATAGTCCGAGCAGAGTGTTGTAGGCTACGGCTTCGATCTTATTGCGCTCCAAGTAAACATGAGTCAGGTTCTCCATTCCTCGTATAGCACTTGGGATGCGTCTGAAATTGTTCTGGAAGCAGAATAGCTCTCTGAGGGAGGTCTGTTCCAGGAAGATGCGGTCAGGCAAGTTGAAGAGGTTACAGCCAGAAAGGTCCAAGCGCAAAAGGCGTTTGAGGGAGGTGAAGGTCCGTGTGTGAAGATAGCGGATGTACCCGTTGTGGGCCATCGTGAGCTCCAGGAGGTTGGGAAGCCCTCTGAAAGCTCCTGGTGTAATGAAGGAGATGTTATTGTGATCCAGGAAGAGGGACTTAAGCACAGGAAGCGTTCCAAAAGCTCGTTCCGACAGAAATTTGAGGCTGTTCTTCTCCAGGTTAATGGTGAAGGCCTCGCAGGGGAACTCTGTGGGCAGCTCAGCCATGTTGGCACGGTCACAGAGCACAGTGCAGCTCTTCTCCTGAGTGCACATGCAGCTGGGGGGACAGGAACTAGAGCAAGCCCAGAGAGTCATGCCATGACGCAGGACCATGACCCACACTGAGGAGGGCAAAAAAATAACTATTTATTTTTAAAGTGCTCTGAACAAATGAAAATATTCTTTATAAGAAAGTATATTAAGTCATGAAAACAAGATCTATTGTTCTAGCACATAATGACAGGAGCTGAATTATAAAAAGACTACATAAAGTGCCTCAGTAAAGTGTTGGGCCATCAAAACAGATTCGGTGTGAAAGCTTTGAGGGGATGAAACATCATTTTTCCCCAAAGATATTCATTTAATTGGTGTTTGACGATAGTAGTGAAGAGCCAAACTGTCTAACATGTGGACATATAACATTTTTACACTCATCAAACCATTGAGTGAACCCTCAGGTCCTGTAGATGGGGGTGGGGTCATGGTAAAAAAAAAAAATGGTAAAAAAATGGTAGCGCTTTTTTATCCAAGGCACTTGGATCCAAAGCGCTTTACACTGTGTCTCATTCACCCATTCACACACACACTCACACACCAATGGTAGCAGAGCTGCCATGCAAGGCGCTAACTTGCCATCGGAGGCAACTTAGGGTTCAGTGTCTTGCCCAAGGACACTTCGGCATGGGATCACCCGGGCCGGGATTCGAATCGCCAACCCCACGGTTAGTGGATTAGTGGACAACCCACTCTACCGACTGAGCCACAGCCGCCCTGCAAGAGACCACTCCCACCAGGATAGATCTGTTTCATCATCGGCAAAGTGATCAATCAGAAAAACTTTGTACTTTGATTTGCAGTGACGTCTCCTTCTAAGAGGACGAGTGGACACAAACCACAGTGCTTCCAGTCTCTCCTTTCATTTGTCTCCTCTGTATTAAATACGGTATATGATAAAGTCATGAAGTTGCTTTCAAGGTTGATAAATCTCTCACTTCAGTTGGATTTCTTACATCTAACGTTTGCTTTGATATTTTTTAATCACATACATGCAAACTAACTGATTGAAGACGAGAGCAATGCAGAAAACGGTCCTATCTGCTGGCTCAAATATCGAGAAGCATTTATGATCATTATGAGCAGAAATGAAGCAACAATCAGTTTATAACGAGTTCTGCTTTTCCCCTCGACAGGCCTGGGAGGAATAAAGTGTGCAAGAGCATGAGGACTTATTTCATGTTGGAGTCACATGTGGAGGACACTGGGTTCCTTTCTTCAGGTTCTTATCCTGCAGCTATTCAAAGTGATGGTCATTATAATACTAAGAAAGGACAGATGTTAGATTACAAATGTACAATTGTCTGTTCTCTGAAACTGCCATTCAAGCCATGTGATTTTAGACAGAAGCCTTGAAACAGATCAGCAGAACTTATGTAATGGAACATTAGATACTTATTGTTGAAGTGTTTTACACAGCTGTATACGCGGAGTTTCTGGTGAAGTATTTGGAAAATAACTCTGAATAAAAGGATTAACTGTTCCTTACCTATAAAGAACAACATTTCTGAAGCATTTCAGCTGGGGCATGTCAAGAGGAAAAAATGTCTGAAATGCAATATGGGAAGAAAATGTTTAGAAATATTTTGAGAACATAAGGCATTTCGTCTTAGAATGACTAAATGAAATCTGATCACTCCGCTTCATCACAAAGATTTCTAATCATGTCCTAATCAAGAAATCTGCAACAATATAAACAAGCAATTAAAGTTATTGGCTGACCCAAAAACAGCTTACCTGCTTAATGACAACACAGAAGCGAGTGAACATTAATTTAAAACATTTGCATGCAGCTCTTACATGTCGTCCTCTCCGCAGTGTTTGAGTGAACATCTGAACTGATTTAATGCTATCCTGTGTGTGTGTGTGTGTGTGTGTGTGTGTGTGTGTGGTCACAAACAGCAGTACTTCATTTCCAAGTCAATCACTTAATGGGAGAATAATCCTCTAGATGGCTGTGGGATTAGAGCAGTGTAACAGTGATCTGAGATCAGCAACGTTTCACTGCAGGCACGCTTGATGTGAGTACAGGCAGAAATCTTCCGCCAGCCAGCAGGCAAACTTTTCAGGAACCCTTTATCTCTGCATTAATGAGGTTAACCATGGGCCTGGTCACTGGCCTCAACATGATTAGAGGTTTAGTGTAGGGAATATTGGCACCAACTCAATAAGCATCCAACAGAACATCTTACAGGTCATACAAAGCAGAATGTAGTGCAGGGTTCTGTTTGTGAAAATAATCCGGCTGTCAGTGTGGAAACTGTTTTACTATACTCATACAAAACGGCAACAGAGTTATTGCCTCTACCAATCAACACAGACTACCTACCTACACTGTAGCGGTGTGCACAGGACTCATTATTAATCCCAATCCCACACATTGTATTTGTCCATGACATTTTCTAATAAACCCAGTGTTTAACACACCATTAAAGGGATAGTTCACCCAGAAATGACAATTCTATCATCAATAAAGACTTCATCAAGATTTTCATATCACTTGATAAAATTGGGATTAAAGCACTGGAGTCACATGGATGATGTCCAGATGAACGTTTCGGTTACTTGGACTGTAAATGTCTTCATTCGAGTTCCAAAGAGGAACGAAGGCTTATGGGTTTGGAACGACATGAGGTTGAGTAACTGATGACAATTTTCATTTTGGGGTGAACTATCGCTTTAACTCCATGACTGAGCTTGTAGCTCTCCATCGCCTTGGATTTAGAATGAAAGATCAAAATAGCATTTTTTAAAAACAAGCAGGTATATAATTTCACACTGGCATTTTCTTACAAAGTGACAAATATAGTTGTAGGTACATATTGTCCTTGAAATAAAATGAAGACAAGGGATGAGTCCAGGAAAGAATGATTTTATCAGTTGTAAACAAACTTAATCCACAAGTCCAATAAAGGTTTTTAGCCACCAGTTAACAGCTGCTACATGTTCTTCCCCATTTTCTGCTACAACAAACAAACATTTTAGAAAACATGCTTGGTTGTGTATCTGAATGAGCATTTCAAACTTTTAATTTGATAAAATCATACAATAAACGCACAGTTGAGTTCTCTCATGCCGTGCATAGCTTCTACACTACTACATAAAGCAAATACTAAGTCTAAAGTGCTCCGAGGTCGCTCTGAGAAAAAGTTAGCAAGTGAAAGGCTTTTGCATCTTTTCCTGCAGGGTTCAACATTAGAAATTCCACAGCAGGTGTCTGTTAGCACCATCACCTACTAACTGCTCCTCAGAGGCGTAAACCCAGAGGCACTGTATATGCAAATGCAACACTAGAGAAGAACCACATGTTTAAGATTGCCTTGTGCCAGACATTCACTGAAACAAATCCCCTAACAGAACAAAATTACATTTTTAAAAAGAATAAATGCACACATTTGGAGAAACTGGACACTTTATGCACGGATACAGCTAAGAAATTATTAGGTCATTTGAACACTATTCCAAACCTTGGCATGTTTGTCTCCTATTTCCAATTTTGAGAGCCAATCAGTATTTATATAGAAATATGGCCTGGAGGCCTTCAACAGCTGTGGATACTGACTCAGTCCAATATAGTCTGAAACATTAAAAAGCTCACACTACCCCAAGTATAGAAATTCCACGCATACAGGTGACATTCAACATTCAAGTGCCAGTGTTTTTGTACTGTCTTTTGGTCAAGTTTCTTGAAACGTTCAAAGAATCGCTTTGAGGCTTACAAAAATAAATATTTCTCAAAAATGCTTAATAAATTACACAAAACTAGCAGCAAAAGTAGAATCTAGAAATCTGTGTGCAAAGAGCTAAATTCCCCACTGCTGATCCCCCCTGGTCCCAAATAAATCCTGGTAAATCTTGAGATCCCTTCCCCTTTTGTAAACAAGCTGCGTTTCTATCTCCCCATTCACAACATTTGGAAGCTTGAGAACACACACTCAAGACATTTATATATAAAACTCTAGATGTGCAATAAAATAACTTTGTAAAACTTGATGGGCACAACATACATCATGGGCCTAGACCTAACTTAAGTAGCACCATTCATCTTTAAGTTCTTAATACTGTCAGTGCATCTGCTTGAATTAATCAATTAAAAAAAAAAAAAAAAAAAAATTATGTCAAGGCACAACACACTTGAGAAGAAAAATATATTGCACTTGAGTTAAATGCTTTTTTTTTCCTCCTCCTCTCTGAGGTTTCCTTCCTCCTTAAAGGAAGCAGAACACTGGCTCTGTGCCAGCGGTTAGTTTGCATCAGAGCAGATGAACTCTGAGACGACAGCATTAAAAATGTACCACAAAGGAGGGCAAACCTGGTGTTTGGCCACCACACAGTGATCGTGACCACCACAGTGCAGCGGAGCCCGAGAGCATGCCAGGCCCAACTCCAAAAACCCTGTGCATATCTGCCAATGCCTCAGAATGGACTTAGCCATTTCCTAGCACCTCAGCCTAGGAACATGAGCCATGCCTTCCAACGCAGCTTGAAAAGAGAAAACGTTTGTAATAAAGTAAAGCCTGCGACAGAATTTGTCCTCCGTCCTTGACCAAAAAACAAAACACTAGCATGCGTATACGACCAAAGAGGCCATGACGAGAGGCAGGGTCGCTTTGGTACTATGGTCCGTTTTAAGCTATTTGAATTTCGCCTTTAAGTTGGCACGCATATTTTTGTTGTTTTTTTTGTGATGAAACATTATCAAAAGTTTGTTTTGTTTTACCCCCAAATAATAATTTCATACTTCTTCCATCAAAATGTTTCAAGAAAAAAAAAAAAAAAAAAAGAACAAAAAAATGCTGCCTGCTAACAGTGGCTAGCATGTGGTACTTACTAGCTGCCATAACACTGTCAAGTCAATTAAAAGCAGTGGAGTAACAAGTTCCAGCACTGTGGATCATTAACCAGAGTGTAGGTAAACACCGAGTGTTTACCAGTTTGTCATGACTATTCCCATCACAACTGGAATGGCCTTTCTGAAGACTACCATATACCTAAATAGGTGCCTACCCAGGATAGAGTGAGCAAAAAGTCAGAACTCTTTATCCTTTACAGCAAAGTTGCCTCATATGAAAACACTTGTCCAGTGCTTCTGTGCTGCTTCCATGAGCTGTTAGTTCTCTGGCCTGTAATGTAGGCTACATGATATCCCTAAGGTCAATTTTGAAGTTCAAATGAAATCGTGACTCAGTCAAGCCACATTTTCCTTTTTGCCAAGGTTTGATTAAATACAAGTTTTATATGCCTTATAAACAAAAACAAAATTGAGCTCTTGGCCAAAGTTCATTCAGTGAAATGATAAAACAATGTCCTGTTTAAATTTAAAGGCACAGTACATTAACATATAAATGATCCTCAGTTTTTGCTTCAAAACAAAGAAAAAGTGCAGTTGAAAACTAAGCCCAATGTTCTAGATCAAACATAACTGGGTGTCCATTGTTGTTTCCTGACTACAAAGTGACGCTCTGTTCTGCCACAGCCATTCTGAACGCAGGCAGAGAATCACAGCGTGTAATGTACTGCGAGTTCTTAAAGCTACACAGGGTGCAGTGTCTGGCTTAAGTTAACATGTGGTTTCCATTCAGCTAGTCTGGCATGGGGAGCCACTGTACAGAGACATTTAGTTGCCCCACCAGTCCACTTGGGTGTAGTTTCCTGCGTAGTTCCCATAACTTCCTCCATATCCGTCACTGACAAAATTTCCAAAGCCACCTGAGAGAAAAGAGAAGAAGAAAAAAGAGGGAGGGGGGGGGGGGGGGG